>WAAF01017316.1:213127-247118 GCA_013400475.1 Tricholaema leucomelas
CAGTTCTCTCAACCTGTCTTCATAGCATCTCCAGGCTGTCTCCCCTCTTCCATCTCCAAGTTATTACCCCTCAATCTACCACTGCAAGCCCTTGTCAAAAGCTGCTCCCCCATCCAGCAGATGGCTCCTGCTGCTCTGGGTCTGGCAGCAAGGTGACACTTCAGTGGGTGTCAGGGGCTCCTTTTCCTCATCTCAACTTCAGATTCACTGCATTTGTGGTTTCTGAGGACATCGTTTCCTAATGTGGGAAGATCCCTGCAAGCCCTGAGTGTTCCCTGCTGTCGGCGTGCGGCGCGGTTGGGTTGCACACATCTGGGATCCCAGGCAGCGCCTCCTGCTCCTCCTCTGCCGTCTGCTAACGCTTACCCAGGGATGTTTGCTTCCTGCCACGGGGATCAGGCTTCAGCTCAGGGTTATTTCCAGGGCTGTGGTCAGCTTTGGGCCAGAGAGCCCAGCCATGGCAAACCAACACTTACAAGCCTTCTGCTCGGCAACGGGCAAACCACAGACACTTCAGAGGTTTGGCTGGGGAAACCTCCTGCCCAAAGGGAGGCAAGAGAGTTGATGTGCACAGGAGATGCCCAGGCTGCTCTCCTTGTCCTCCTGCTTGGCTTCAAGGCTGTGTGGTGTGGTACCAGACCCAGGTGGAACCCACTGTCTGTGGGGATAGAGCTGGGCTTCCTCATGGAGGTGGCTGACAGTCTACAAAGCAGCTGGAAACTCAGGCAGAAAAACTTCTGCAGGAAGGATTTTGCACATCAGTCCCTGCTGCAGTCTGCTTTTTGGAGCTAGTGTGTGTCTGTGTCTCCCCAAGCCTTCTAGGTCTGCTTTGGGATGAGCAAAGGCAGAGGCAGGGGTTAGCTTCAGGCAGCCCTCTCTCATTTGGTTGGGGTGGGAAGGGTGAGTTTCAGGCAGTTATCTCTGGTCTGAAGGGATGGCTGACCCCAGGGTGTAGCTATGTGGCCCCACAGGCCTAGGGAGGGGAGCCAGGAGTGGGCGAGCACCTGTGGCTTGGGCCAAGCTGGGAACTGTGAGAGCTTTTCTGTCTGGAGGTGGGCTTGAGCTCAAGCTCGTTTCCTCCTCCTTGCCAAAGCATCTGGTGGCCTCCACACTTCCCTTCCCCCTTTCCCTCCAGCATCTCAGGCCACAGAAATGTCTATCTGACCCCCCCACCCCAAAACTGCCTTTGGTTTGGTTGGCCGTGGCTCGATTTCACTCCTCAGGTTGCCTTGAGGTGACCTCGGCCTTGCAGTGCCCTTTTGCAGCAGGAAACCCAAAATGCTGTGTTTCAAACTTGCCCAGATGGGTATTTCCAATGACCTAACAGGAAAACAGTGTTTCTTTACAGCTCAGTCCCCACGAGGTCATGAGCAGCTCCAGCTGGTCCCAAGCTGCATTAGTCAATCAATTGTTTGGCTGGAAAATGCCCCCTGGCTGGGTTGGGATCTTGAAATCTTGGGCTGGTGGGTCTGGGTCTCGTGCTGGTAGCTGTGGTCTGGCTGTGCAGGACTGCAAACTTGACAATTGGGCTGTAACAGCTGTGAACATGTGATGCCCAGTGAGAAGCCTGCTAGCCAGGAGCACTTGTGAGGCTGCTGGAGCTGAGCACATCTGCCTGCTTCAGGGTCATGGCACACTTGTTACATAGCCAAGGGCACGGCCAGTTGTGCCACCACGGCAGGTGGCTGTGGGATGCATCATTGCCCATGACAGAGCAGTTGGAATCACAGAATCACAGAACTTCAGAGGTTGCAAGGGAGCTCCAGAGATCATCAAGTCCAACCCTCCTGCCAGGCAGGATCACCCAGGATAGTTCACACAGGAATGCATCCAGGAAAGTCTCCAGAGAAGGAGACTCTACAACTCTCTGGGCAGCCTGCTCCAGGGCTCTGTCACCCTCACTGTAAAGAAGTTTCTCCTCATGTTGAGCTGAAACCTTCTCTGTTCCAATCTGCAGCTGTTGGTCCTTGACTTGTGGCTGCTGACCACTGAAAACAGATTTGCCCCAGCCACTTGACACCCACCCCTCAGATATTTGCATACATTGATCAGATCTCCTCTCAGTCTTCTCTTCTCCAGAATAAACAGCCCCAGGTTTCTCAGTCTCTTGATCTCTCAGGTCCCTTCCAGCCCAAGCCATTCTATGATTCTCTCACCCATTCCCCGCCAGCTGATGCTGTGGTGGCCAAGTCACCATTATGAGATGCTTTCTGTTGAAGGCAGGGATGGAAATGAAAGATAACCTCACAATGCCCACTTCAGGGCTCTGCCATGGGGTTAAATGCTGGTCTGCATCTGCTTTACTACATCCAACCCCTGACACTGTGTAGCCTTGGGCTGTGGGTGGCATAGCTCGGTGCATGGTGGGTGGCACTAGAGGGATTCAAGCTCCATTACCCCACCATAAACCCTCCTTTATCTGCATAGTTCATCACCAAGGCCTCTGGGAGGTCTCTCCCCCTGCTCACACCATGTACAGCTGGCTCAGGTCACAAGAAGCCCATTGCCCACACCAGAAATGCTCCTTGGCCCCAACCATTCACAGAGTCACAGAATTAACCAGGTTGGAAAAGACCTCTAGGGTCATTGAGCCCAACCTATCACCTAACCCTTCCAATTAACCGAACCATGGCACTAAGTGCCTCATCCAGCCTCCTTTTAAACACCTCCAGAGATGGTTCAGGACAAAGAACAGAAAGGGATGGATGGAGGCTGTGGGGGAAAAGGGAGCAGCTGAAATTAGAAATGCTGGAGAAATCACTGGGACAGCAGTACCAAGACCCCAGAGCCTGGGGTCTGCTCCTGAGGTGCTCAGTATCCTCAGCCCTCAGCAGAGCCAAGTCAATTCCCATCTGCCAGGACCCTTCCCTAACTATGCATTGTTATGGGAAGCCTCTTGCCAGGCTCTGTGAAGTCATCCAGGCTTCTTCTGTGGCCAGGCTGGAATGCACTACCCAGGAGTTGTTTTGAGGTCAGAAAGGAATAAGCCTTCTGCAGACAATTGATGTTGTTATAAAAACATCCACGAGCGAGAGGAGCGGGAGGGAGGGAGGGAGGAAGGTCCTCTTTCCTGTTTGGGAAATAGTTTCTCACTGCATCCATCAAGCAAAAGAATTCCGTATGAGAAATTAATTTAAAACACACCAAAAAAAAAAAAAAGAAGAAGAAGAAGAAGAAAAAGGGAAAGAAAGAAAGAAAGAAAGAAAGAAAAAAAGGCTGCTGGGGCACACGCGCCTGAAGGACAACCACAGCAGGATCAGAGCTTTGGCTCCCAGCAGCATCGCAGGCTCAAAAGCAGAGGCCAGATGAAAACCCAGGGACTCCTCTCCCCCAGCTGGTTGCTGTAACTGGAGGAAACGCAGTTTCCTTCAAAGAAATGCAATCTCCTCTCTGCAACTCTTGAGCAAGCCTCAGCAGCTTCAGCTGAAGCCCAAAGAAGGTCTCCCACTGAGACAGGCTGCAAGTCCAGGGCAGCAGCTGGGACTGCAGGGGAGTGGGGAGGGCTTCAAAAAAAAGGAATTAGAAAAAGACAAACCAAACCAAAACACCAAAATGAAGGGATTAGTCCTGTCGCCCTGCCCTTCACATCCTTAATCTCCTAGCCCAGGGCAAGTGGCTTTTTCAACCCCATCCCACAGCAGCTCAATGTCACCCCAGGTGGGGCCTGGAGCAGCTCTGTGAGGAGCACAGGCTGAGAGCCTTGGGGCTGCAAGCCTGCAGAAGAGCAGCCCTTGATGGGGATCTGAGCAATGCTCAGCCCCTGTAAGGGGTAAGAGGTTGAGGCCATGCTCTTGTCAGTGGTGCCCAGTGCCAAGACAAGGGGCGATGGGCACAAACAGGAACCCAGGAGGTTCCATGTGAAGATGAGGAGAAACTTCTTTGTTGTGAGGGTGCTGGATGCCTGGAGCAGGCTTTCCAGAGAGGTTGTGAAGTCTCCTTCTCTGAAGACTTTCAAGGCCTGTCTGGATGTGTTCCTGTGTGACCTGAGCTAGATTGTATGGCCCTGCTCTGGCAGGGGGGGTGATCTCTTTGCGTCCTTCTCTCCATGTGGTAGAACAGACAGTCTTAGGGTCAAAATGGCCCATCCCTTGGATCAGGTGGTACAAGCCCACCTCAGAGTACCCTCTTTGCTATCAGAAGCATCACTGTTGCTCCTAGTGGTGTCCCAGAGACGTCTACACATCTACAGCCCCTGTTTGAAATGCCTCAGACCTGCAGACTGTGCCAGCAGCATCTGAGACATGCAGCTAATTGCCCATGTTAAGCTAATTAAAGGGTTCTGATAAAAGCTGCCTGGCAGTCACAGGAAGGTGTGGTGGCCCTGATGGCTGGAGAGAAGGTGGCTGCTGGGACACCCAGAGCTCTGATAGAACCCCCTCTTCCTCCTCCCCTGCCCTCAAGAGGCTGTCAACACTTTTGCTTGGTCCTGGATTGCCTCCTTGTCACTGCTCAGTCCCCTCCCTGCCCTGGGGTGGCTGTTGGCAGTGACTCTGGGGTTTTGGATGCTGGCAAGGGCTTCACAGGGAAAGAAGTGAGCTTGTAAAACGTGGGTGATGTGATGTCAGGAAAGGAGGGACCTCAGATTCCTCCTCCTGCTGCCACAGGACTCACCCCTGAACACATCCATTCCTCAAGTCTTGGGTGAAATGAAAAGCAAAGTTCCCACAGGGAAAAGCAGCCTTTGCTGCCCTGAAACACAGAATCACAGAATGTTAGGGTTCGGAGGGGACCTCAGGAGATTATCCAGTCCAACTGCCCCACCAAAGCAGGCCACGCAGGAACACATCCAGGTGGGTTTGGAAACTTTCCAGAGAAGGAGATGTGCAGCTTGATGTGTTCAGGGGCTCATGTCAAGCTCTTCTGCAAAGACTTGCCCAGTTGTTATGAACAGTGTCACATCTGGGGATTTACCACCCTCTTCAAACAGTCCTGATCTTTCCTGGCCCCACCTGCCTGGGTAACAAGGAATGGCCAGGGTCAGCCAGTGTCCCAAGGTTGTGGCATGCTTGGAAGGTTTAGCCCAGCAAGACAGCTGGGAAATCCCTGTGTTTGACTAGCTTTGATCAACATTAAATCCCCCAGGGAGAAGCAGGGGAAGAGCCCCAGGAAGGCTGGGGCTGTGTGCTTTGACTTCACACCATCAAAGTTTGCCCTAAGCGACCCTTGAAAGCGTGGAGGTGGCTGCAGGCTGTGGGCTGGTCACTGAAGTGCTGCTGCCTTTCCAGGTGCATCAGCCTTGCCCGAGGAGGGCTGTAGGGCCAGATGTGGAGGCTTTGCTTTACAACTGTGTAGATGGCTGCCTCCTTCATCCTCGGTGGTGCTGAGTCAGTGGGATCGCTCCCAGATCCACACCATCACTGGGCAGAGCTGGGCTGTGTGGAGCCCACCACTTAGAATCATAGAATCAGTCAGGGGTGGAAGGCACCACAAGGATCATCCAGTTCCAACCCCCCTGCCATGGGCAGAGACACCTCACATTATATCAAGTTGTCTAGAGCCTCATCCAGCCTGGCCTCCAGAGATGAGGCTTCCACTACCTCCCTGGGCAACCCATTCCAAGGTCTCACCACCCTCATGGTGAAGAACTTCTTCCTAACATCCAATCTGAATCTACCCATTTCTAGCTTTGTTCCATTCCCCTCAGTCCTATCACTACCTGACAGCCTAAAAAAGTCCCTCCCCAGCTCTCTTGGAGGCAACCCAGGCCCATCTCTGGGGTTAGCCTCTAGCCAGTGCTGTGAAGGAGAAGACAGGAAAAAATATAGCATCACAGAATGGGTTGGGTTGGAAGGAACCTTAGAGATCATCTAGTTCCAACCCTCCTGCCATGGTGGGGGAATAGGGACACCTCCTACTTGCCCAGGTTGCTCAAGGCCCCATCAAACCTGACTTTGAACATTTTCAGACTTGGAGCATCCACAGCTTCCTTGGGCAGCCTCTTCTAGAGCCTCACCACCCTCACAGGGAAGGATTTCTTCTTAATGCCTGATCTAAATCCAGCTTTTTCCAGTCCAAAGCCATTGCCCCTCGTCCTGTCACTACAACAGATCCCATGGCAAGCGGAGGGAAAGTGAGAAGGTGAGACACCATGTTCCAGATGGATGTGTGTGTGAGACACCCAAGCTGACAGCTGCCTTGCAGGTGGTGGGATATGACCTTTGAAAGTTCACAGGTGCTGGGATCTCGATAGGAAACATTTCAGAGCAGTGCAGGACAGCCTCCTTCACACGTGGGGGTCACAGTGGTGCCTTCTGCAGAGACCTCCACAGCAGACAGAAGATGCTGTGCTCACCCATATCAGCCTCTCGCCCACCCTGACCTACTCCAACCCAGGCTGCAATCAACATTTTTGCTACAGGAAACCATTACCAGTAGCCCTGCTGCCCTGATAAGGAGGGATAAGCCTGTCAGCTTCTGATAAAACCCCAATCTCCAGGAAAACAAAACACAGCAGTGCCTTACTGGGGAGTCCTGGGGCTGCCCAGCCTGCCTGGGGAGCACTGAGCAGAAGGTGACTGTCCTGCAGTGGTGGAGGTAGCAGGGCAGACAAGGTTGTCCCAACACCTCCATGAAATACTTTCATGTCCTTGCTGATGATAGTGCTGATTGGGAGGTCAGGCACATGAGCTGGAGTCCCCGTTCCTTCTCAGGCACTGGAATGAGGTGCCCAGGAAGGTGGTTGAGTCACCCACCCTGGATGTGTTTAAGGGTCATTTGAATGTGATGCTTTAAGGTGAATCTTGGTGCTCCTGAGGGGCTTTTCCAACCTGGATGTTTCTGTGATTCTGTGATACTCAGCTGCCCTGGCAAGATCCTGCTGATAAGACAGCTCTGTTTACCTGACCCGGCCACAAAGAAGAGCTTTGTCCACAGCCATGAAGGTGTGAATAGTGCTGAGCAAACAGGGCTGTCCCCAGCTCCTCACACCTGCACGGCCTTTGGAAAGGCAGCACAGAGCCACAACAGGCTCCAGGTGACTGTAGGATGGGTGACCGATGCTGGCCCTGTCAGCTGCTGGGATTGGTGTTCAGGACTGTGTGGCTGCAGCATTAGCTGAGGTCTTGGAAGGCTTGGAAAGAATTAAAATCCATCTGTGCTGACGTTGGAGAGGCCTGGAAAATAAATCTCATGAAAGAGCTGGGGATGGGTAAGTGAGAAAAAGAGGAGGAGACCTCATTGCTGTCTACAGCTACCTGAAGGGACATTGTGGAGAGGCTGGTGCTGGTCTCTGCTCACAGGTAATTAGTGATAGAACAAGAGGGAATGGCCTCAAGCTGCCACTGGGTAGGTTTAGACTGGACATTAGGAAACATTTTTTTTCACAGCATGAGTGGTCAGGCGTTGGAATGTGCTGCCCAGGGAGGTGGTGGAGTCACCGACCCTGGATGCGTTTCAAAGTCGTTTGGCTGTGGTGCTTGAGGATATGGTTTAAGGGTGAACTTTGTGGAGCAGGGATCACGGCTGGTCTCAGTGATCCTGAGGGGCTTTCCCAACAGGAATGTGTCTGTGATTCTGAGGTTTTTCCGGCTAGGGATGAATTTTTGTAGCTCATCTGTCTGCAGACCCACAAACAGTTCTGGCTCCTGTTGCTCTCAGCCTTTCCCACAACACAACCCTCTTAGAGCTCCCCTGAGGCACAGGCTTGCTGCCAGAAAGGGAAACTGAGGCACGATGGTGCTGGGCAGCTTGGCCAGGGTTACACTGAGCCCAGTATAACAGTCATGGCAGGATCTTCTCTGCATCTGGTGAAGTTCATTCTAGTGGCAGAACACAGAGAAGGTTGTGCCTGTGATGTGACCTGATGTGTCCATGCACTGAGCTGGCATCTTGCACTCCCAGGCCATTCTCAGCCCTGTCCTGTGCTGATCCACAGCAGCATGGGCAGTAGAGGCAGGGAGGGGATTCTGCCCCTCTGTTTTGCTCTGCTCTGCTGAGACCCCTCCTGCAGTGCTGGGGCCAAATTTGGAGTGCTCAGCACAGAACAGACAGGGACCTGTTGGAGTGAGGCCAGAGGAGGCCAGAGTAATGCTGTCAGGGCTGGAAGCCCTCTGCTGTAAGGCCAGACTGAGAGCTGAGCTTGTTGAGGCTGGAGAAGAGAAGGCTCCAGGGAGACCTTCTGGTGTTCTTTCAGTGCTTCAGGATCAGAAAGCAGGGGACAGACTTCTGAGCAGACTTCTGTTGTGACAGGATGAGGGACGATAGTTTGGAACTCAAAGAGGGCGATTCACACTGGAGGGAAGGAAGAAATGTTTGACCCTGAGGGTGTTGAGAGCCTGTCCCAGGTTGCTCAGAGAGGTGGCAGCTGCCCCATGGCTGGCACCGTTGCAGGTCAGGTTGTTTGTGGCTGTGAGCAACCTGCTCTAGTTGCAGATGTCCCTGCTGACTGCAGGGGGTTGGACTGGGTGAGCTTTGAAGGTCACTTCCAACCCAAACCAATCTGGGATTCCATGATTCTGTGCTCCAACAGAGTTGGTCAAGAGCCAGCTTGAAAGAGAGGAGAGCTGACTCCACTGATTGCTTTGTCATCAACAGAACTTTGGGGTGTTGGGGCAGGACAAAAGGAACAAACTCAAGTGCCAGTGATCATCTTCCTCCAGCTGTGCACGGCGGGGGGATGGGTGCCCTCTGTTTCCACTCTAGGACTAACTGAACAGGATCCATTTGCAGCCATCTACTGCAATTTCTAAGCACAGTGGGGAGGTGCTGTGTTGGTCCCTGGCCCCAGGCTCCTGGAATGATGTTTGCCTGCCTCAGCAGAGCACTCTCAATGTTTCCAGGGGCTCAGGTTCTTTTCAGGGTTGTCTGTTGGTGAACTAGATCAGTTCAAAGTGATTAGGGAACCTCACTATCATCTTGAAAACAGAGAGCCATCATGCAGGGAAGAGCAATACTTATTTTGGACCAGTAGTGCTTGCTCTCCACTTCTGAAGACTCTGGTTCTTCACTGCATGGCAGCAGTGAAGCCAAGACACTTGCTCCCACCAAGCACTCACCCATTTTGAAATGTGGTTGTTAATATGGCAGGGTTGGAAAACATTTTCAAACTATGAGTGGCTCTCCGTCTTAGCTGCAGCAGCTTAGAGTGGCTCAAGGCTTTGGTCTCCTCTCTGGACCTCTGTGCCCTTTTTGACTCACACAGGGCTTTGCAGTTGATGATGGCATGGGCAGAGACCATAATACCACAGAATGGTAGGGGTTAGAAAGGACAAGGAGCAATGGGTACAAGCTAGAGCACAGGAGGCTCCACCTCAACATAAGGACCTCCAGAGATCATTGAGTCCAACCCCCATGCCAAGGCAGGATCACCTAGGGAAGGTCACCCAGGAATACATCTAGATGGGTCTTAAAAATCTCTAAAGGAGACTCCACAACCTCTCTGGGCAGCCTGCACTAGTGCTCCATCAGCCTTACAGTAAAGAAGTTTCTCCTCATGTTGAGGTGGAATCTGCTGGTTCCAGTCTGTATCCATATGAGAGGAGTTTTTTTGTCCCTGCTGGCCTGGCCTTTGGGCTGAGAAGCACCTCCTACAGGCTGGGGACAGAGTGGCTGGAGAGCAGCCAGGAGGAAAGGGACCTGGGGGTACTGGTGGATAGTAGGCTGAAGATGAGCCAGCAGTGTGCCCAGGTGGCCAAGAGAGCCAATGGCATCCTGGCCTGTATCAGGAACAGTGTGGCCAGTAGGACAAGGGAGGTTATTCTGCCCCTGTACTCAGCACTGGTCAGGCCACAGCTTGAGTGCTGTGTCCAGTTCTGGGCTCCTCAATTCAAGAGAGATGTTGAGGTGCTGGAACGTGTCCAGAGAAGGGCAATGAAGCTGGTGAGGGGCCTGGAGCACAGCCCTGTGAGGAGAGGCTGAGGGAGCTGGGGGTGTGCAGCCTGCAGAAGAGGAGGCTCAGGGCAGACCTCATTGCTGTCTACAGCTACCTGAAGGGAGGTTGTAGCCAGGTGGGGTTGGTCTCTTCTCCCAGGCAACCAGCAACAGAACAAGGGGACACAGCCTCAAGTTGTGCCCAGGCAGGCTTAGGCTGGATGTTAGGAGGAAGCTGTTGCCAGAGAGAGTGATTGGCATTGGAATGGGCTGCCCAGGGAGGTGGTGGAGTCGCCGTCCCTGGAGGTGTTCAAGACAAGACTGGCTGAGGCACTTAGTGCCATGGTCTGGCTGATTGGACAGGGCTGGGTGCTAGGTTGGACTGGATCAGCTTGGAGGTCTCTTCCAACCTGGTTGATTCTATGATTCTATGATTCCTCACCAGGGAAAGAGTCACCAAGCAAGAGTGGCTGAGTGCAGGCTGTGTTGCACACGGCTGAGCTCTCCACATCAGCACAGATGCTGAGCCCCACTCTGCCGGGTGGAAACGACAGCGCTGAGCTGCCAACTGTTCCCCGGAGCCAGCTTGGCCTCGGAGAGAAACCAAAACCCTTCCCAAGAGCTGTCATCTCTCAAGCTCCTGTTACTGTCTGGCACATCAAGTGGCCAAGCTGAGGTTTTTAACTCATGGAGAAGGGGACGAGGCCCAAAGCCACTCTGTGCTCCATGTCCCAGCACCAGACAAGGGCTGGAGCAGCATCTGCAGCCCAGGCAGGACCATCTCCCAGACAGGCCTACGATGTGAGATGAAACAGAGGGGACCATTCCCTTGGAAGGTCTCTTTCTCTGGGGCTTTGGTCCCCGCCATAACACGGCATCTCCATGTGTCACTCGTGGGAGCTGCTTGCAGGGTAGCATCCTTGACCAGCTTCAGAAGGATGCTATCTTCTGGGCAGGAGTCCCTGCTACTTGTTGCCACAGAGGTATGGGTATCAGCGACTGGCACTGCATGAGGTGAGGAGATGACTTGATCCTGGCTGAGAGGAGGGAAGGCATCAGCAAATAGATGGTCAAGGAAGGAGAAAAGAGTCATTGAAAGGAGCAAGTGGTGGCAAATTGGCCTCCAAAGGGAAAGCTTGCAGGAGCTGGTCTGCAGAGAGCCTGCACTCTGTCACCTCAGAGGGGATGCTGCTGGCTCAGCGGGAGGTGATGGGCCATGGGTTGGGTATGGCTTGGTAATGGTCTCTGGTAGCTGACAGCTGCAGGGTCCCTTCAGTAGCAGGTCTGGCTGGGGCCACTTTAACAGCTCCCCTGGCACTGCTCCAGACAAGGTTGGGAAATGATCTAGGGTTACAAAAACACCCCACGGTGCTGAGCACGCTGGGTTTGCTTTTAAACACCCAACCTCACAGAGGGCTGGGTTAGCACAGCCCAGAAGCAGTGACTGGGCACACGAGTGGCAACATTTGAAGCTAGGTCTGCTCTGGAGAAGTCACAGCATGAGCTGGTTTTAAACCAGCTTTGCACTGCTTTCATCTCTTAGCTGCTGGGGAACCATGGCCAAGTTTCCTGGCTCAGTGGGGCAGTGGTGGAAGCAGAGCATGTTTGTATCCGTGCTCCTGTTTGGAATACAGATTTGAAAGTCATAGAATCCCACAATGGCAGAATTGATAGAAGGTGAAAGTGACTTCTGAAGAACACCAAGTCCAACCCCTTTGTCAGAGCAGGATCACTCAGGGCAGGTCACAAAGGAACATATCCAGGTGAACCTTGAAAGTCTCCACAGATGGAGACTCCACAACCTCTCTGGGCAGCCTGTTCCAGGGCTCTGCCACCCTCACAGTATAGAAGTTCCTCCTCGTGTTTAGATGGAACTTCCTGTAGTCAAGTTTATGCCAAATGCCTCTTGTCCTGTCACTGGGGACCACTGGGAAGAGTCTAGCTCCATCTTCCTGACACCCATTAGCCATATGTGAGCATCGAGAAGATTCCCCCTCAGCTCTTCTTCTCCAAGTCCTTTTCAGCCTTCACTGGGTTGGTTGTAATATCAGACCTTTGAGTGACCTTTGCTCTGTCTGTGTAAATTCTTTTGATCTCTGGTTTTGCTGTGACATTAACCCCCACGTGACTGCTGTATTCCTGCATCAGGCATGCTCCTCTTGAGACTTCTGCTCTTCACCAGACACTTTAGCCCACTATCTGGTTTGGAGCACTGCTGTGGTGCTTACAGTGCTCAGCCATAAGATTTGTGCTCTAGACCCTTCACCAGATGGTTCAGACCTTGCTCTGGGCTGGAGCATCACTTTGAGGCTTGCAGTACTCAGATACCTGCCACCACCAGCCTGCTCTTGGGAGCTGTGGGAGTCTGGGTTTACAGAAACACCAAAGTATTGATAAGGTCGAGTGCTAGGGGACTGAGATGTTGATTGTGGCACCTTGAAAATCGTCCCCACAACCTGCAGCAGGTCATAACTGCCCAGTGAGGTTAGCAGACTGGACCGGTAGAAGGTAAGCATCATCCTGTGGGGTAGAAGGGAGGAAAGTCTTGCAAAGGACCACAAGCCCTGGACTGGTGGGAGGAAAGCTGCTGCTGAGATCTGTACTAGATAAGAGGGAAACCACAAAGCCAGAGCTTAAGTGGATGGATTGTTGCCAAGTGGATCCCCCGGGACTCTAAATAAACAGTGACACTTAAGGAGCGCGCCTTGGAGCTGGGATGGGCAGCGTGGGGGCTGGTGGCTGTGCGTTCTCTGTGATAACCTGCAGGTTGTGGGGTGAGCTCTGCCCTTAGCTCCTGCCTTTGGATGACATCTGGATGAATTATGGGATGCAATCAACTAGTTTCAAAGTACTTACAAGCTCGGGGAGGCTGGACTGGGGTGGTGCAATCACATAAAGAAAGCTGATGACAGCCTGGTATCATCTCACAGATTTAAATAGAGGTCACTTCCCCAGTTCTCCCTACTCAAAATAATAACTAAGCCCTTTCCAAGCTGAAGCTCATCTCTAAACCTCCTGAGCAGTGCCTGGTTTGAAGAGAAAAATCTCCCACTCCAACTAAATAGCTACAGAAGTGAACTCTTGCTGGCCACGACAGGATCTGGACGTAGGTGCAATGTGCTGGCAGTTTCAGTGCAGGAAAAGAGAGCCTGGCATAGCTTTGTCGCCTTTCAATGGACCTGCTCCAGCATCTCAGTGTCCTTGTTGGAGTGAGGGCCCCAAAACTGAACCCAGGTATCAAGATGTAGGCTCACCAACACTCAGTACAAGGGGACAATGGATTCCCTAGTCCTGCTGGCCACACCATTGCTGATCCAGGACAGGATGTTGGTGGCCTTCTTGGCCACCTGGGCACACTCTGGCTCATTTTCATCTTCTGTCAACTAGCAGCCCCAGATCCTTTCCCACTGGGCAGTTTCCAGCCCCTCTGCCCCGAGTGTGGAGCCTTCCTGGGCTTGTTGGGACCCAAGCTCAGGACTCAGCCCCTGGCCTTGTGAAGCCTCATCCCACTGGCTTTGGCCCATCGAGTCAGCCTGTCCAGATCTTTCTGTAGAGCCTTTCTACCCATCAGCAGACCAACACTCCCACCTACTTGATGCAATCTGACTGAGAATGCCTCAATCCCTTCGCCTAGATCCTTGATGGGGATGTTAGAACTGACCCCAGTACTGAGCCCTGGGGAACATCACTTGTGACTGGGCACCAACTGAATTTAACTCCATTCCCCACCACTTTTTGAGCCTGCCCAGCCAGCCAGCTTTTTATTCAATGCAGGCTACACCCAGCCAAGCCATGAGCAGCCACTTTCTCCATGACACTCCTCTAGGAAATAGTATCTGTGCTGGTTTGAGGCTAATTGGAATATTTTAATGAGAGAAATTAGCTCAATGGCTGTGAAAAGTGATGTCTACATTAGCCATTCGTTCTGCTGAGACATAGAAACAAGAACACAAAGGTGAGGTCAGTCTCAGTCTGTGGCTGCCTGCTTGCCTTATTAACTCCCAGACCTGTACAGCATCAGAGGCTTCCCTGAAGGCCAGGTAAACAACATTCACAGCCCTTCCTTTCTGAAAGTACCTTAGTAGACTGCATCATCCCATGGGCCATCTTCTCAGAAGCAGATCTGGTTGGTCAAGCAGCAGACTGTGTTTTTGTAGACGATGAGGCTGAAGCCCTCATCTTCAGACTGCTTTCAGAGGTGCTCTAAAGGAGACTCCACTCCAGCCTCTGCAGAAAAGCAGTCGATGTTCCCCTCCCAGAACATGCTCTGAAGGAAGCAAGGGTGATTTGCAGCCCATTTCCAGGCACTTGGAATCCACCCCTGTGTGCTGCACCAGGGTTAGGCTTGCTTTGTGATTTGCATCCTGTGTTGAGTAAGACTTGCTTTTGTCTTGGAATGAAATACCCTGGGTGAGAGGCAGCCACAAATCTCAACTTTTTGGTGCCCTACAAGGGGCCCACAGGTTTCTCACCCATCCACCTTGCCTGTTGCTAGACAAGTCAGCTGCCTGGTGGCTTTGAAGGAGCCATTGAAGGTCACTGGAGATGGCCCCCACGGTTCCAAGCAGGAATACAGAAATCAGTGAGACCTTGCAGGCTGGGAGCAGCTGCTTGCCACGTGTGCTGGCTAGCAGTGAGGAGATCTCCACTGCTCAGAGGCTGCTAAATCTGGCTCATAATCTGAGCATCTCAGGGCTGTAAATCTCACAGGAATAAGTCTTGCTCTTGCTTCTCTGATGCTTCCTGCAGGGCCAGAAATACCATGTGGACGGCCAAGAAATACCTAGTGAGACTTTGGTGCTTCAGGCCAGGCTGGAACTAATAAATGCAGAAGTTAGGAAAATATCTCTCTCCCTGAAGTTCATCAAAACATCTATCAGACCACAGCCAGGTTCAGGGCCTAGGTTAGGTCAGGAGTAGTGTCTGTCACTGTTGGAACCAGTCCCCATGACATGGGGAGCTGGAGGGGCAGCCAGCAGGCGTGGTTTGCAGCAGCCACTGGGTGCTGTCCAAAGAGATCTTGTGCTGTGGGGAAGAGCTTTGGTCCTGCAGCACTGGAGTTGATAATTGGGATTGTTAGCAAAGTAACCCTCAGTAGCTGATCCGATGGGACTTGCTCTTCCCTCTTTGGGGTTTGACCTGTGAGCAGTTCTGGACTTTCTCTCTGCTCTGCTCTCAAAACCACATGGCACAGAGCACATAATGACTGTTGGCTTTGCCAAGCTGTCTGCTGCCCAGCTCTGACAGCCAGCATCTGAGCTGGCTGTGGGTGCTGCTGGACAACTGCTTCACCAACTGCTTGGTTTACCTCCGCTGTCTGCTGGCGTGAGGACAACCCCCAGAACACAGAGTTGAATTCATCAAGTTCTACTCTTCTGTGAGTAGATACTCACTCCTTGGTATCTACTCACACTTCACCCATCCTGCTGGCAAACCTGCTGATAACCACCTCTGCTGGAAAGGTCTGCTGGAAAGGTCTGCTGGATGGAGGTGGATCTTGTACCAAAGGCAGGAGGGAGAAATGTGGCTTGGCACTGCTGTGCTCAGCACCTGAGAATCTACCAGCAGGACAAGCATCTACTGCCCTATCTCTACAGGCTTGGATCTGAGCTTGGTTTGGCCCTTGAGAATAAGATCTTAGCTGCAAAATCTCCCTTGGCTTCAACCAAACATGTCCCCTAGTTTTCAGTGACTTCAAACCTCAGCTGAGCTTGAACAGCTCTTCTTAGAGACAGCAAAGGACACATCCCTAGCAGGGAACAATGTTTTTCTGTTCAAGCTTTGGCTTCAGACATAAGGGCAGGAGATTTTCTCAAGGGAAAGACCCCCCCCATATTTGTTAGCGTTGGCACGAGGCTCTCTTTTTCACTCGCCTTGCTTCTCATTAGCAGCTGAATCACTGCAGCAGGAACTTTCCAGAGGTACTCAGCCTGAGTCAAACACCCAGGCTCAAACCTTTCAGCCCAAACAGTGAGTTTGGCATTTTTTTTCCTAGAGAAGGCCACGAGGCTCTTCTCATTGGCAAGCTCAGGTGTGTGTGAATACAAACACCTCATGTAGCACTCAAAGCCTTGGTTTCTTAGTGCCCAAACGCTCATTTGAAGCATCCAAAGACTCATTTTTATGGTGCAAGGCCTCATTTTTTAGGGACAAAATCCTCATAGTCTTTTAGTTAGGTTTCATTTTAGGGTCCAAACCATCATACTTAAGGTCCAAGCCTCATTCCTAAGTTGCTGTTGAACATTGCTGTCACCATCTTGTGCTTCAGTGCTGCTGAGCATTGTTGGACCTTGCAGAACCAGTGCTGACAGGAGGACACCTCCAGGACCATAGTGTCTGGGGCAGACAGGGGTTTGGCAAATGGGAAAAAGGGGAAGTGACAGGCACTTGGGGTGTGCAGCATCCCAAGGGAGGACCTGGCTTACCCTAATGACTTCTTCATACAACCCCAGCATGGTGGGTGCTGGAAGTGACCTCTGGAGATCATCTGGCCCAACTCCTGTGCTAAAGCAGGTTTGCCTAGATCAAGTTGCCCAGGATGTGCAGTAGAGCTCCTGTCCAGAGCTTTCTCACAGAATTGCCATTCCTCAGGCTTTTCATGCACGGAAAAGTCTTCTCTTCTCCAACCCATTTTTGTGCCACCAGGAAGATCTTCTCAGCATACTTCTCCCCTGGAACCCTCTCTCCTGCTTCACCAACATTTGCAATTTGGCCTTTTATTATTCTCAGGGGTGTTTCTCATGGGTGGAGAAGTGCAAGAGGTATTTGGCCTCATGGGGAGCAGGTTGGAGGGTGAGGACCTGCCCAAGAAGCCTTTGGCTTCAGCACTAAGGAGTCTCTGGAAAGTGTCAGCCAGGAAGGGGGCTTTCCTTCCCCCACCAGCAGTGCACTCTTGCTTTTGCTGTAAGGCAGGTTTGTGCCTCTGGTTTGGTGGGCACTACCGTAGCTGCATGTTTAGTGGTTCACCCACACTTTCCTCCATCTCTTTGCTCCGCTGTCAGGAAAACCTGGGGTCTGGCACAGACCCCACACCTCCCCCTCACAGCCACTGATGGATTTCCCCTTCGGTGGCTTAGCTGGAGAAAACCAAACCCATTTCCAAGCCTCCTCCTGTTCACTCAGACTTCACACAGATGGATTTTCCCAAGCAAACATTTGTGTTTAGTGTCAGCCAAGTGGGTCTGTGGTGGGTGGCACCGAGCCACCCGCACTGGATTCAGCCGCTCAGTTCCGACGGCTCCAAGTTCCCGGTGCCACACGTGGTGGTTGTGCTGTGCAGCACTTCACTGCCACCACAGCTGCTCTTCATCCAGGCTTCGCCTTTTTGCTGCTGCTAGCATGGAGAGAAACCTCCTCCCCAGCCTGGGCAGCATCTATGTCAACCAGGGGACATCCTGAAGGGCCACACCACCCAGAACTGCTCACCTGCGGCCCAACCATCGCAGCCCCTGCTGGACTGGTAGCTGCAGTGCTGCAGGAGCTTCACTTTCACAGCCACAACTGCTCCAAAACCTCAAACCAGCCAGCAGAACATTTGAAGTGACACAGTGGTGTAGGGTAGCAGGGACATCCTTCCGCTCTTCCCGCGGCGACTTTCACTGTCAGCAGTCACAATCCAGCAAGTAGAAAGGTCTCTGTTAGCTCTGGCTTGCTCCATCTCCATTGTCCCCTCTTTGATTTAAAATGTGGCTGTTTTCTTGACCAGTGTGGACCTCAAAAATAATATCCCTGATGAAATGTCCGGAGAGCAAAGCCCCTCTCTGGATGGGTATGAGCAGAGTGCCCCTCTCAGCGAGCGGGACAAGGTACATGAGGCTTCCTCCTGCAGCAGAGAAATAATGGCTCAGGCTCAGCTTGCAATTCTCTGGCCAAAGAAATAAAAAACTTAACTGGTGGGGGGGGAAAAAAAAGAGGCAATTTTAAGGAGACTGAGACTGTTCATGAATTCAAATCGAATTTAGAGATTACTTTCAGCCCCTGGCTTCTTCTGCCCTCCTCTTTCCCTTCCTCCCCTCCCCCCTCTGAATGATTGTTTGCAAAAATTAAAACAAAATGTTTTGGGGCTTTCGTTTGTTTAAAAAGCAATTTGCATTTTGAAAATTGCCCCAAATATAAGTTTTGGAAGGGTGGGGTCTTTTGAAAGGGCAGCATTGTCACTGCTGAATGAAAAGCACCGAGAGGAATGCGTCCTGGGAGACGTGGGGCCTGGGGGGACGTGGTGGCAGCACAAAAGACCACAGCCACAGCTCCCACCACAGCCACAGCTCCCACCACACCGCTCCAGCCTCTGCCTCCCGTTCAACCTCTCTCCTTTCCTCCTCCCAGATGGAAAATCCTGCCCACCGTGACCTTCTTCAGCAGGCCCATTTGACTGAGGCACTGTTGTAGTGGCTGCTGTAGTTTCTTCACCCAGCTCCAAACCTCAGCTTTCCCCTTTTCCACTCCAGCCTTCTCCAGGTTTCTCAACATCTGCTTTTAAGCCATATCTGGTTGTTCATATTGGAGCCTGGCTGCCAGGTAGGGGCTGTTTGATGGAGCTCTGTACATCTGTGTGCAATAAAGTCAGCGAACAAAAGGCTTGTGAGGTCCTTGGCAAGGCAAGAAAAAGAAGAGAGCTGGGAGACAGCAGCACTGAGCTTTGGCAAGCAACTGGCGCCGAAACCTTTCATCAAAGAGGTCTTAGCACCTGGGACATGGTTGCCCATAGCTGGGTCTGCAGCCTGTGCAGGGTTGTCTTCTCCAGCAGGTAAAAGCAAAGCGTGGGGAGTGTGGGTGCTGCCAGGACTGGGAAGTGAATTTTCTTCCAGCTGGCGCAGGCGTTCGTAGAAAGAAAAGATGGGTTGCTAAAGAGCCACTTTCTGTGGCACTGGTTGGAAATTAAAGCCAGGCCACTTCATGTTAGGAAGGAGAGAAAATGGTTTAGCACAGCAGGGGACGAACCCTCAGCGAGAGAAAGGGTGGGCGGGAGCTGGGCTTGCTGCGTGCCTCCATCCAGGGAGCATGTGGCTGGCTGAGCTGCACCCTGCCCGCAGCTCCCAGGACCTCCAGAGCTGGCATCCAAAAGCATCTTCACCTGCTCTTGAGTCCCTGTAGGTCCTAATGTGCAGCTCCCATCCGTGGTGATTTGCATAGGCACTGCCCACGCTTAGCACCTCCAGATCCCACCAGCAGTTTTCTCCAAGGCTGTGGCAGCAGTGTGATGGATCTCATTGTGACATGTCCTAGCCTCATGCCCAGTAAGAACCTCCTGAGGTCTAGATGGGTCATTTCTTGCACTGCCCTCATTCTTCCATCCCTCTCTGCTATTGTCAAGAGAAAATAGGATGGTTCTATTCCTCCAGTCAGAAGCCTTGCCTTCTGGGTAGCTGCAAAGACATCAGGCTACAGATGGAGCTGCCAGCTAGCCCTGGCTGGTGGCCAGCAGTACACAGCACTGGCCCCTCAGGACCCAGGCACTCAGGGTGAGCACAGGAGAAGGACATTTCAACTCCAGCCACCCCACTTGGATCACCTTGGCCCCTTCTGTCTGCACAAACAGGTGGATCAGGAGGGGGCAGATGATGGAAAAGCGCTTGTGTGCGGGGGGGAAGGTTAGCAAAATGTCCTTGGGGCCCTGGGAGTGCAGGTGGAAGGAGGAGACAGAGCCAAGGCTGAGCTGATTGAGCCAAAGAAAAAAAAAAAAAAGCTGAGAAGTCACAGCAGAGGGTTGGCCCTTGCTCCCTGGCTGCTTGTGGAAAGCTCTTAGAGGGACCAAGTGCAGGGGTGCTGGGCATGGAGAGGTGCTTAACCATCCACACCTTCTCCCAGTGAATTCACTTCCTCCTGGGAGGCTTTATGCCCCAAGGCACACACAGTCTTTACGTTGTTTGCTCTGGATTAGGACAGAGATGGCTGTTTTGAGAAGCAACTTGAAGCTTCTTGTGAGGTTTACCTTCTCCCCTTCTCCAGAGTGTGATTTTCCCATCCCTGAAGATCAGCTTCTTAGGAGCAGAGTAGTGAGCAGCTCCACACACTCTCCTTATCCCTCCACGTTTCCAAGCAGCTCTGCCCTGGTAGGACCAGAGGGAATATTTGCAAAGATCTTGAGAAAATCCCTGGAGTTCTGCTTCTCCTGGCTTTGCAGAAAACATTTCTGCTTATCAGGCAACCAAAGAAATGTGAAGATATTTGGACTCACTCTTAGGGTGGGCTCAGCTTTGAATTTTAAATGAGGTTTGCCAATGCAATCTTGCAAAACAGCCCAGTGGCGAAGTCCAGCTCTAACTAAAACACAAGTTCTAGGAGGAGGTGAGCTTTCATGCTCTTTGGAAAACACACATTTCTGCCAGCTTCAAGGAAGAACGAGGTTCCCTGGGAGGCCACACCACCCCCCCGGGGTGCTGCCTCCTCATCTTGGTCAACAGGGACTCAATCCTGTGGTTTGTCACACCGTGAGTGGAGCCGGCAGCAAGTCGCCAGGCTTTGGATGCTGGAGCGGTGTCTGCAAGGTCACAGCTACAGCAGGGATGGCAGAGCCTCGGGCTGAGGGGCTCCAAACTTTGTCCTCTGCTTGAGCAGAGTCCTGAGGTTGTGTCATTGATGCACTGGAGCAGGGCAGATTTAGGTTGGTCATCAGGAGGAAGTTCTTCATGGTGGGGGGGGTTAAAATACCAGCAGAGTTTGCCCAGAGATGTGGTGGAGGTTCCTTCCCTGGAGATATTCAAGGTTAAATTTGATGTGACCCTGGAGAGCCTGCTCTAGCTGGAAACCTTAGTGCTCACTGCAGAGCTGTTGGGGCTCTGCAGCCTGGAGAAGAGAAGGATTTGAGGAGACCTTATAGTAGCCTTCCAGTGAGCTACTCCTCTGAAGTGAGCTACAGGAGCGCTGGGGAGGGACTATTGACAAGGTCTTTTAACGACAGGATGAGGAGGAATGGGTTTAAACTGGCAGAGGGGAGATTGAAACTGCATGTTAGGAAGAAGTTCTTTCCAGTGAGGGTGGTGAGACACTGGCACAGGTTGCCCAGGGAGGCTGTGGCTGTTCCCTCCCTGGAGGTGTTCCAGGCCAGGCTGGATGAGGCCTTGAGCAGCCTGTTCTAGTGGGAGGTGTCCCTGCCCATGCAGGGGGGTTGGAACTAAATGATGTCCAAGGTCCCTCCCAACCCAAACGGTTCTGTGATGATTCCATTATTCTAATGCCAGCCTGGCAAGGGTGGTAGGGCAAGGAGAGGCTGAGATGCAAGCAGAACATGGCTTTCAGCCCTGCAATAGTGGGTAAGGCTCTTTTAAGTTCTTGCAGGCTAGAATTTGACCCTAAGCATTTTCTGGCTGTCATGTGGGGTGTTGGACTGGGGTCCTGGCAGTCCACAGTTCAATGGTGGCTGACTCCACTTAGAAAACAGATGTGTTTTCACCTGAAAGACCTGGGAGCCTCCAATCACAAGCAGAGGCACAAACCTCTCCTCATCAGGGCAAAGATTGCTGCTTTTAGAACCAGGCTTGCACAACCAGGCCTGGACAAGCAGGCCTAAAGCTCTCTCTGATGTTGTCCTTCTGCACAGAGCTGAAGGCTTCTTGTTCCCAGAGAGAAAACCCTTTCTCCTTTGACAGCAGCCAGGCAGACTCATTCCAGCTGCACCAGTTCAGGCAGGGCACGTGAGAGGGGTTTATTTCTTGCTTTTGTGGACAAGTTAAACTAAACTGACACTTGTGAGCTGAAATCAGAGTCTCTGCTGCAGCCTTGCACTGCAGCACCAAGAAGGCATCCTTCATGTTGCAGCTGTGGTGCACCTGTCAGTAGGTCCATGCCTGGAGGAAAGCTCTACCCTGGGCAGGGCAACCAGTCCTGTGCTCCTGCATGCCTGTGAGAAAGGTTTCATCTCACCAACTTGGTCACCTCTCTGTAAAACAAGGATTGAGACTTTAGAAACAGCATCTCCTTCCTTACAGCTTGGCTTCTGCATTCTGCAGGGCAAGAACCACCTCTAATCTCCTCATTGACGGTGGCAGAGCCACAGTGGTGACATGGGTACCATGGTGATGGCAGAGGTACCATGTTGGTGGCAGCAGTACCATCGTGGTGATAGGAGTACCATAGTGGTGACAGGGGTACTGGTCATGGCAAAGGTACCATGGTGGTACCACGAGTACTATAGTGGTAACAGGAGTACCGTGGTGGTGACAAAGGTACCACAGTGGTACCAGGAATACCATAGTGGAGACAGAGGTACTGTGGTGGTGGCAGAGGAAACACAGTGGTACCAAGAGTACAATAGTGGTGCCAGGGATACTGTGGTGCTAGCAGCACCCTCTTGGCAGGTTGTGAGAAACAGATGACAGCAGAGCTGAGCAGCTGCTGGAGTGCTCCTAGAAGGTGGTTGTCTGAGGTTAAGATGGAAGGGGAAAGCCTCCAAGCCAGGGGAGGGGGGTGTCACATCTTCTTGGTACAAACAGGTTGGCTAAGTGCGCTTGCAGCAGCAGCAAGAACTGGCCAGAAGCAGCCAGAGTTAAAAATCACTGATTGCCTCTGCATGCAGGAGCTGTGTCTCTGCTCTCCGTGGTAGTCACCTCCTGTTTTGGGATCTGACAAGGCTGGTGGGCTCATCTAAGGAGTAGCAAACCCCAGTTCAAAGTTGGTATTGGGAATATCACTTCCTGATGGACAGCAAACCATGCTCAGGCTGCTCTTCTCCACACCAGCACCGTGGAACTGCTTGAAAGATTCCAGCACAAAGCCACAAAAATGATGGAGAGGAACATCTTCCTTATGAGGAGAAACTGAGGGAGCTGGAGATCTTTAGCATGGGGAAGAAGAGACCAAGAGGTGATGTCATTCATGTTTATAAAGATGTAAAGGATGAGTGCCCAGAGGCTGGAGCCAGGCTCTGCTCTGTGATGCCCAATGACAGGACAAGGGGCAAAGGTGGAAGGTGAGGTGCAGGAAGTTCCATGGAAACATGAGGATGAATTTTTTCCCTGTGAGGGTGACAGAACCCTGGAACAGGCTGCCCAGGAGGGGTTGTGGAGTCTCCCTATTTGGAGATATTCAAAACCCACCTGGATGTGTTCCTGTGTGACCTGCTCTAGGTGATGCTGCTCTGGCAGGGGGTTGGACTGGATGAGCTTTCAAGGTCCCTTCCAGCTCCCAACCTTGCATGACTCTGTGAATCTCCTGCTTGCCAGTGTTTGGTGGGGATGTGAAGTTGGGCCTCATCATGTCAGCCAGAGGCATGCAGACTGCAAGGCACAGAGAGAGCAGTCTCCATCCCCCTGACAGGACGCGTCCAGAGGATTTTGATCTCCAAGTTCCTTTCACGCCCCGAGTTCGCTGGGGATTGTTGCAGAGAAGTAACGCGGAACAGCACTGGCATTTTCTGGGCTGAAAGCTGATGATTTAGCAAATATAGCATGGCTTTGTCTCAGGCAAGCACCATAAGGTAAACAGGAAGGAATGAGGGATTAAGACATCTCTGCTCTAAAGGAAGGTGACAAGCCCAGAGCCGTGACACCTTCGTGCTGAGGCGAGAGGCCCAGCTGTGGGTTGGCATTGCACAGATGTATTGTTTCGGGGGTGAAGAGCAAATAAAAGCAAAGGGAAAAGAAAACAAGCTATAAAATTCTCAGCAAAGCCCAGAGCAACTGCCTCTTGATGTTGCCCTGACAGCTCTGGGGAGAGGCAGGCAAGGGGTCGAGCTTTTGAAGTCCTGAAGTCGTCCTTTGCAAAGGCCCCCTGTTAAAATAGTCCCTGTGTTGACATTAGGCTGCATATGGTGGAGAAACTGGACATCTCCTGACAGGTCTGGTCACAGCGCAGGCAATCAAAGCAGAGGGGGACTCTGGGGTGTTTGACTGACTGAGGCTGTCCTGGAAATATTTCTGTTCTGAAAGGGGTCTCAAACATTGCCCAGGGCAGTGGTGGAGTCACCATCTGGAACAAGCTACCCAGGGGGGTTGCAGAGTCTTCTGTCTTCTCCTCTGGAGACATTCAAAGCCCACCTGGATGCATTCCTGTGTGATCTGCTCTGCTCTGCTAAGGGGGTTGGACTGGATCATCTTTTGAGGTCCCTTCCACACCCTATCATTCTGTGGTTCTGTGATCCTTGGGGGTGCTGAAAGGGTGTGTGGACCTGGTGCTTGGACCATGGTTTAGTACTAGCCTTGCAGTGTTGGGTTGAAGCTTGGACTGGCTGATCTTGACGGTCTCTTCCAACCAAAGCTATTCTGTGATTCTGTGGTGGGATGAGAGATGGTGAGGCAGAGGTGAGGTAATACAGGGCTGCAGACGTGTGACACCAAGTGTGGGAAGGAAAGCTGGGGAAGAAGCTGCCTAGGAAGGTCTTGACATGATATTTGGAGCTTGAACACACCATGAGAGTGGGAAGAGAAGGCTGGGCAGGTGAAGTTGGGAACCCACTTTCACCCAGGGGCAGGAAGAGGGAGCTCCCCCAGCACTGGCTGTTGAGAAATGGGAACGGTTTGCAGCAGTCTCCAGGGGCATCTGTGCCAAACGGTCGCATGAGATGAAGCACCGCAGTGAGAGAGCAGACAAGAAGAGAGGTGAGCAGGGCAAAGTGGTTGTGACAAAGCTGAAGGAGCAGCCAGGGGCTGTGTGTTGACATCTCCTGACATCAGATGGGCTCCCTGCCCTCTTAACCCTGCCTGCACACAGCTTTTTACTTCACCTCCAGAGAGGAGAGAGGCAAAAGCTGGGCCAAATGAGGTCTCAGTGACCTCAGCATCCCCTCCAAAACTCTGGACCCACCACTGGTCAGGGAGAGCTGTGGGTTAGCAGTGAGCTTCGCATACCTGAGGTGCCACCACAGTGCATACCTGAGGTGCCACCACAGCACCCTATTCTATGGCACCCCTCGGGCAGGACCTTGAGTGTGTCCAGCCCCGCACACACCGGCTCCCCTAGGGCTGGCACCTCCAGGGCCGGGCGCAGATGCTGATGCTCTCTGCTCTTTCCCTCTTGCAGCCTGCAACTGCAACCTGCACGCCCGGCGGTGCCGCTTCAACATGGAGCTGTACAAGCTGTCGGGGCGCAAGAGCGGCGGCGTCTGCCTCAACTGCCGCCACAACACCGCCGGGCGCCACTGCCACTACTGCAAGGAGGGCTTCTACCGCGACCTCAGCAAGCCCATCTCCCACCGCAAGGCCTGCAAAGGTACCGGGGCGGGGTGGGATGGCCAACACCATCAGAGCCTGCCCGCAGAAGTGTTAAATCATGCAAGGGACCTCAAAGCTCAGCCGGTTCCAACCCCCCACCACAGGCAGGGACACCTCCCACTAGAACAGGTCGCTCAAGGCCTCATCCAATCTGGCCTTGAGCACCTCCAGGGAGGGAGCAGCCACAACCTCCCTCAGCAACCTGTGCCAGTGTCTCACCACTCTCACTGCCAAGAATTTCTTCCTAATCTCCAGTCTAAACCTCCCCTCTTCCAGTTCAAAGCCGTTGCCCCTCATCCTGTCACTACGAGCTGTTGTCGGAAGTCCCTTCCCAGCTCTCCTGTATCCCCCTTCAAGTACTGGAAGGCTGCTCTAAGGTTTCCCCAGAGCCTTTGGGGGGGGGTTGGAGGAGCCAGAAGGCAGAGGTACAAGGGAACTGAGCCCTTCCCACACCACCCCTATCACCCAGTATCCCAGATAGACCCAGTTCTGGCAACAAGCTCCCTGCTGCACCTGGTCACATTTTGCCTCTGGTTCCAAGTGGTTCTGTGTCTTCAGAATGTTCCTCTTTCTGCTTCCCCAGCCAGAGCAGAGCTGAAGTCACAGCAGGTTGGGCTGAGGCAAACCAAGGGAAATAATGAAGGCTTGGGCACCCACTCAAGCAGGCCTGGGCAGCGATGCAGGAGGGCATCCATCACCCCAGGCAGCAGAGTGCTCACTGATGTCCAGATCCTGATTCTCATTTGCCTTCCTGCTGCCCAGAAAGGGGATAGGAGTGCTGGGGTGCTCACCTCCCAGTCTTTCCAAAGCACAGCTGACTCTTTCCCAGGGCTCTGATGTATTTGATTTCTCCTGGAGATGTGGTGGGATTCAGGGCATAGAAGTTCTCTTTCCCAGCTACTGCCACTCTGCATCCATAGGCATTCCAGTCCCTATAGATGGGAAGCTGGGAGAGGATGCTCTGCTGGAGGGTAGGGTGGATCCCATCCCTTGTCCATCCCCAGGATTCCATTCCAGAATAAGGCAGTCCTTGCCTTGTATTGGCAGTGATGGCCACACTTAACCCCCAGCAATTCTCAGACCTTGCTTTTTTGCTCTCCTCTCTGGCCTTGCAGATTGCTCCTCCTCTCCTGCCCATTCATCCTTGCTGTCCCCTGGCCTCTCACTCTTGCCAGCCTCTCCATGGATGATAGCACAGTGGTGTCACCCAAAAAGCACAGGGTAAAGCCTGCAGGTGGGAAAGCTCACAAATATGCCCTGCCTCAGTTTCCCCAAGTGAGCACCCAGGCAGATGTGCGCTGCCCTTCACAGGCTGAGACCTGGGGCTGTGTAGCCTGGAGAAGAGCAACCCCCAGAGGAGATCCGATCAGGGTTCACAAATATCTTAAGGGTGACTGTCAAGAAGAAGGGGTCACAGAACAGTGGAACAGGCTCCACACAGAGGCTGTGGAGTCTCCTTCTCTGGAGCCTTTCAAGGCCTGTCTGAATGTGTTCCTGTGTGACCTGAGCTAGATTGTATGGCCCTGCTCTGGCAGAGGGGTTTAGCTCTACCATCCCTTTGGGTCCCTTCCAGCTCCTGACATCCTGTGACAGCCTCTTTTCAATGGTCTCCTGTGACAGAACAAGGGGGAAATTGGGAACAGACTGGAACCCAGAATGTTCCACCACAACATGAGGAAAAAACACTTTGCTCTGAGGGTGCTGGAGGCTTGGAACAGGTTACCCAGAGTGGTGGTGGAGTCTCCTTCTCTGGAGAATTTCAAGACCCATCTGGATGCACCCCTGTGTGACCTGCCCTAGGTAATTCTGCTTTGGCAGGGCAGTTGAACTCAATCTCCAGAGGTTCCTTCCAAGCTCTGCTACCATTCTGTGATTCTTGGGTCACCCTGCAGGATCTCCAGGCTAAATCTCCCACTCTCTGCATCATCCCCCCTCTGTAAAATGCTCTTGGCAATCCTCCTTTTCTCATCCCCCTGCCTTCTCCAACCGCTCCCACTCCTGAAATCTGAGCTGGCCACATTTCAATACTTCTCCAACCCCCCAGGGTTTATAACAAAACTGTGCCGATTGGAGCTAACAGATACAAAGGTAAGGTAATAAATATTCCTGGGGCATGAGCAGCTCCCCGGCTCGCAGGCTATTAGCACAATTTCACACTGCTTGCAGTGGTTTATTGTTGCTGTAATCCACCGTCCCATACAAAAGCAGGCGAAATGAAGTTTCCTCCAGCAAAGGCATCCCTTTGAAAGCTGCTTTTCCTGGCCTCTGTTTGTGACACGAGGACGGGGGGACGGATTTTAGGTTCCATCCATTCTGGCTACCCTGCATCACAGAATGTTAGGGGCTGGAAAGGACCTCCAAAGCTCATCCAATCCAGCCTCCCTGCCAGAGCAGCATCACCCAGAGCAGATCACATAGGAACACAACCAGGCAGGTTTTGATTATCTTCAGAGAGGGAGACTGCACATAAACCCTGGGCAGCCTGTGCCAGTGTTTTGTCACTCTCAGAGGGAAAAAATTCCTCTTCATGTTCCCATGAAACTTCCTATGCCTCAGCTTCCACCTATTGCCCCTTGTCCTGTCACTGGGCATCACCCAGCAGAGCCTGGCTCCAGCCTCCTGCCACTCACCTTTACATCTTTATAAACACTGATGAGGTCTCAGTCTCCTCTTCTCAGGCTGAACACCTCCAGCTCCCTCAGCCTCTCCTCATCAGCCCTTCCCTCCAGCCCCCTACCCAGTCTCATCACGCTCCTCTGGACCCGCTCCAGCACCTCAGTATTCTTGAGATGAGGGGCCCAGAGCTGCACAGAGTGCTCCAGGTGAGGCCTCACCAGTGTTGAGTACCACCCTGGCAAGTGAGCACGAGCTCAGAGAGCAAATATTCCATGAAAGAGCTGCTGCAAAGACTTCTGTATTAATTCACCTTCATTAATTCAGCCTAAGAGAGACATCCAGCTAATCTACCTTTCTTCTCACTCATGTTCCTCATCTCCCACTCCATTCCATGATCTGGGTCATGAACCTCAATTCGTGTGCTGGAAGGTGTCCAGAGAAGGACCACAAGGATGATCAAAGGGCTGGAGCTGCTTTGTTATGAGGAGAGACTGAGATAGTTGGGGCTGTTCAGTCTGGAGAGGAGAAGGCTCCCAGGTGACCTTATTGTGGCCTTTCAGTATCTTAAAGGGGCTACAAAAAGGCTGAGGAGGGACTGTTTAGGATGTCAGGCAGTGATAGGACTGGGGGGAATGGAACAAAGCTAGAAATGGGTAGATTGAGACTGGATGTTAGGAAGAAGTTCTTCACCATGAGGGTAGTGAGAGCCTGGAAGGGGTTGCCCAGGGAGGTGGTGGAAGCCTCATCCCTGGAGGTGTTTAAGGCCAGGCTGGATGTGGCTCTGAGCAACCTAATCTCGTGTGAGGTGTCCCTGTCCATGGCAGGGGGGTTGGAACTAGATAATCCTTGTGGTCCCTTCCAACCCAGTCTGATTCCATGATTCTATCTGGATCATGAATCTCAGTTCAACCCCCACCCAATGGCTAAAAACTATAGAGGCATGAGTTGCATGGTGGTGAAAGGTTGGATTGGGTATCTAAGCCACAGCATCACATTGCAGAAGCATTTGTGCCACACCTTGGAGAAAAAGACAATGCCACCAACTGCTGCGCATATTGCAGGGCATGAAGTGAGGCTCAGGCAGCAAACATGAGCAGAAGGTGGAGCTGAGCAGAGTCCTCCTGCCCCAGCAGAGGGCTGGTTGGTTTTCTAATAGCCCAACCTATACTTACTTCTAATTAAAAGATACTTTAAATGACCTGGGCTTGTCTTAGCAGCAACCAGCTGAGGCCTGGTTGGGTTTCTAATGGCCAAACCTACAATTATTTTTAATTAAAAGAATTTTTGGGTGACCTGAAGTTGTCTATAGCAGCACCCTGGTGTAAGATACATAGAATGGTAGGGGTCAGAAGGGATCAACCTTTATGTCTAGAGGGGTTCTCCTGCCCCTCTACTTTGCCTTGATGAGGCTGCATCTGGAATATTGTGTCCAGTTCTGGGCCCCTAAGTTCAGGAATGACCTCAGGGAACTGCTTGAGAGAGTCCAGCACAGAGCCACAAAAATGTGAAGGGAGTGGAACATCTTCCTCACAAGGAGAGCCTGAGGAAGCTTGGAGAGCTCACCCCATCAATGGTTATAAAGATGTGCAAGGTGAGTGCCCAGAGGCTGGAGCCAGGCTCTGCTGGGTGATGCCCAATGACAGGACAAGGGCAATGGTGGAAGCTGAGGCATAGGAAGTTCCATGGAAACCTGAGGAGGAATTTTTTCCCTGTGAGGGTGACAGAACCCTGGAACAGGTTGCCCAGGGGGCTTGTGGAGTCTCCTTCTCTGGAGATATTCAAAACCCACCTGGATGTGTTCCTGTGTGACCTGCTCTGGGTGACGCTGCTCTGGCAGGGGGGTTGGACTGGATGAGCTTTGGAGGTCCCTTCCAGCCCCCAGCCTTGTGTAACCCTGTGACCTCTGGTGATCACTGAGTTCAACCACCCTGCCAAGCAGGACCACTTAAGTCAGATCACACAGGAACACATCCAGGTGGGTTGTGAAGATCTCTAGCGAAAGAGATGCCCCAACTCTCTGAACAGCCTGCTCCAGTCAGACTTTAAGTAGGGCTTAAATTTGGGCTTTCCCCCTCCCCTCTCTGGTTACCAGCAGCACAGCCATATGCTGCTCCCTGCCTGGGCATTTGCTTCCAGTTATTTTTCTTGCAAAACCAATGAAAGCAAGAAAATTGTCACCAACTGGAGATGCCCTGTCACAGAGCCACGCAACAGGCAGGGCATGGCATGGAGCTTGCAGACCACATGCAAAGGAATTGATGACAGCTGGAACAGGGATATTGCGTGAAGTGGCAAGGCTGGGCGTGTGCCAGAGCCTGCCAGGCTGGGGCTGGGAGCTGCAGGAGGATGTGTGGTGGGTGGTCAGGCAAGCCCAGGGACACCACTTACTCAAGCAAGGGCTTGAGTTTCCCCTGGCATTTTGAGGCCAGGCAGCAGAACCGAGCCCTGTGGAGACTCTGGGGCTGGAGGAGCATGATGGCAGTGCCAGTCCATGCTGTGGGCTATGGATGGGCTTATCCCAGCGGGCACTGGGGTAGGGTGTCCTGTGCTCTGGCAGACAGACCCAACCCCTGGTCCTATGCACACCCCCTAGGTGTGTCCCGAGAAGCCACAAAATTCCACACACAAGGAATTGAACAAATTAATCTTTTAGACCTCAAAAGAAGGGTGAATTGTTCCTCTTTACTCGGTGACTTTTGTAAGAGTACGAAGAGCTTCCAAAACACTGAAGTCCTGCTTCCTATTCCTTCTGCTTCCCATTTCTCCTGCTTCCCTTTCTTTCTGTTTCCCATTCCTCTTTCTTCTCATTTGTTTTGCCTCCCATTCCTTCTGCTTCCCACTCCTGCTTCTCATTCCTGCTGCTACTCCTGCTTCAGATTCTTTCTGCTTCCTGCTCCCTCTGCTCCGCACTCCTGCTTTCTACTCCTGCTTCTCATTCCTTTTGCTTTCCATTCCTTCTGCTTCCTACGTCTGCTTCCCTCTCCTGCTTCTCATTCCCTCTTCTTCCCATTCCTTCTTCTTCTCATTCTTTTTGCCTCCCATTTCTGCTGCTTCACACTGCTGTTTCTCATTCCTTCTGCTTTCCACTCCTTCCACTTCCCATTCCTTCTTCTCATTCCTTTTGCTTCCCATTCCTTCTGCTTTCCATTCCTGCTGCTTCCCCTTCATCCTTCTCATTTCTTCTACTTCCCCTCTGCTCCAAATGGTGTTGCAAGTGAAATTCCACCTCTGGGTCCAGCAAAGCTCCATCTCCTCTGCCATGGGCCACTCTAAATCTGGTGTTAGTTCTTCTGATTATGTTCCCTCTTGATATTTGCCAGGTTATTGACATTAAGGGAAGTCCCTCAGAGCAGAGACTCTGTGGAGTTTTCTAGATTGGCACTTGTGAGGAAGGATTTGAACCCTTTCTGCTGACAAGATGACAACAGATACATGTTGGGAATGTGCTCATGGGGAATCTGCCAGCACAAACCCCTTTGGAGGGGCAGGATTTGCCACCTGATGAGGTCACATTCCCCAGGACTCAGTGTTATGGTCAAAAATGGGATCTGCTGCAGCCCCAGGACCATGCCAGGTTTCCCATCTGCATTAGAGGATGAGTGGATGGCTTGTGCACAAAATGCCTGCCTACTCCCGGCTCCCCTGCCTGTCCTCCTTGTGCCCACAAAGGCTCAGGACTTTGATGCTGGCTTTTTAGAGACAGTTTGGGTCAAGCAGAGGGAGGGTGAGTGCTGTCCCCACGGGCTCAGCCTCCAGTCTTTGATTTCACAGGGGCAGGGGCAGGTTTTCCTACCAGGAGACCTGGTGCAGTGGAAGCTCTTTGGCTCCTTGTGCTGTCTGGAGAGGAGAGCAGAGCCCCTGGTGACAGGGACATTGGGTCGAGTCCCCTGCCTCTCTCCACCGACTATAGAGGGAGCTGCATGACCAGCTTAGAGCAGAGAGGTGATTTCCACCAGTCTGAACTAGGGCAGATGCAACCTCCTCCTGCTGCCTAGAGACCCACTGCGAAGTTGAAGTGCAGAAGTTAGCTAAGGTAAAACCCACCTTAGATGGCAGTGTCTGAGGTCAGGCTCACATCAGCTTCCCACCTTGGTGTGCCACAGGCCATGTCACAGATCAGACTGGTGCATCTCTGCAGGTTTCATCTCTAGTCAGCATCACTCCATCCTCAGAGATGTCCCCTGCCACCACAGTCCCCAGCCCACAGCTAGGTAGGGGCCAGGCAAGCTCACAGATAAGACATCCCAAAGACCTGGGAATGGGTGAAACCAAGACCCCCTGTAGCAGCAGGGCCACCAGGGGTGGCTTCTGGCATGGCTCCTGTCGCCAGTCTTCCTTTATTTGCAGCAAGCACAAGCTCCCACAGGATCCTTCTCATCACTCTGGGGCATCAATGCAGGAGATCTACTCTTGATGTCCACCTCAGGAGGTGAAGTGCATCCTAAAAGAGATGCTTCTCTCTCCAGAGCATGGAATTGTAGAATGCTAGCGGTTGGAAGGGACCTTCAGAGATCATTGAGTCCAACCTCTCTGCCAAAGAGGCTCATCTAGGCCAGACCACACAGGAAAAGTGGGTTTTGAAGATCTCTAGAGGAGACTCCACAACCTGTCTGGGCAGCCTGCTTCAGGGCTCCAGCACCCTCATTTCTGTGCCCACCTCTGGTCCAGCTCATTTGTGGTTTCACATGGCCAAGTCCAAAGCAATACTTTCTGTGAATTCCACCCAGGGAGTTCATCCTTCTCTTCCTTTTCTTCCTCTTTGAAAACCAGCTGGAGCTGCTCTCAGATGAGAGATGAGCCAGCCTGTAGTGCTTGGACCAAGCTCCTCTATCAAGGCTTGGTCACCTCAGAGAAATTACAACACTGGGAGAAGTCCAAACCTCCAAGACACTCACCTGCTGTAATGGAGTGGATTTTATCTTCTGCTGCCACCAGAGCAATTTTCTAGCTGTGTCTCCAGACTGCATTTGTTGGTGGCTGTGCCTCAGTGTCCCCTTCCCCCAAGGCACCATAACTCCTTGTGTAGATATTGTTCCAAGTGCTGAGCACTGATTTATGAGTCCTGCATCTAAAACTTGTCATCAGCAACCCTCACCTAATCAGGTGGAGAAAGGTTCTAGCAACGAAGCTTCCACTCCATAGAAGTGTCGTAAGGCAAGGCAGGAGACTCGAGTGCCACTGCCACCAAGGACCACCAACTCCAGGCCCAAAGGCAGAGCTGCACAATTCACCCACTGGGGCTGGAAGGCTCCCAAAGCAAAGAAGAGGCAGAATTATTGCAGAGACTCTTAAACTGCTTGGAGTTTGTGGGGTGAGCACCCGGGAAAGATGGCACCCAAGCGGGAAGAGCAGCTCTGTGAGGAGCAAAGGCTGAGAGCCCTGGGGCTGAGAGCCTGGAGAAGAGAAGCCCCAGAGGGGATCTGAGCAATGCTCAGCAATAGCCAAAGGAGCTGTGGGAGGCAAAAGGCTGGGGCCAGACTCTTATCAGTGGTGCCCAATGACAGGACAAGAGGCAGTGGGCACAAATTGGAAGGGCACCTGAACAGGAGGAGAAAGTTCTTTGTTGTGAGGGTGCTGGAGACCTGGAGCAGGCTGCCCAAGGAGGCTGTGGAGTCTCCTTGTATGGAGAGCTTACAGACCCAGCTGGGCTCCTAGGCAAGCTGCTGTGAGTGCCCTGCTTTAGCAGAGGGGCTGGACTGGACAATCTGCAGAGGTCTCTTCCAACCCCACCATGCTGGGATTTGGGGATTGTGTGAAATCACTCCTTTTTAATTCTTCTAATTGAAGTTTTGAGCTCAACTGAGACATCTACCTGGCCATGCCAGCTTGGAAACCCCTCTAGTTTCAGTGACATATGAGAAGCCACATCAAACCAAACAGCTCCTTTGTGCAAGCCAGAGAGGGATGGGTTTGCTGTGTGGCAGCAGCAGAATATTCCTGTGTCAATCCCAACATATGAGACACTTTCTAACTGTTTCAAGACAGATGGGGCTCCATGTGCCAGCCTCCATCCTGCTCTCCCTCTCATGCATGCCTTCCAGTTCCAAGGACTTTCTAATTAAGTCTGATCTGTGGAAGCCATCAGTGAGGAGCAGACCAAATATTGGAGTTAGGCACAGCCTTTTCCCCCAGCCCAGGGCAGCTGCAGCTCCATCACATCCAACACAGCACATGGGGATGATGCCATGCATCCGGATACATATTTACAGCCCACAGAGGTCACTCTGGACTTTCATGTTTGTAGCCACTGGTGAGCCAAAGTGGTCATATTTGTGCTCCTCTATTATCTGACTCTAGAAGTGCTCCAGCACTTGGGTTGGCTCTTCATGCTAGTGCAAATTAACTGAGATGAGGGCAAACCCAGGGATGAGGGTCAGGGGTCTGCTCAAGGGAGTCCAAGGGAGGGCTACGAGGATGATGAG
>WAAF01017317.1:0-165431 GCA_013400475.1 Tricholaema leucomelas
ACCTTGGATTTTGTGCTGTATTTGCATGGAGTGTGTTCATTTGCAAGCTGTGCAGGTCCTACCAGCTGAAACACTGAAGAAACATGCAAGAAGCCTTGCGCAGCGTAAAATTGGCGTGCAGTGTAAGTGTATAGAGCTAGCAAAACTCAGAGGACTGCTTGTGTGCAAGTACCTCCCTTTTCATTGTACAGAATGAATTTAGTCTTCCTCAGGAGTGAAACCAGGAGAATTCATTTGGAGCAGATAGACCAAAGATGCTTTGGTTGAGTTGCTGTGTTGAGAGCTGGTTGAGTGCAGCAAAGTAGAAGCCTGCTGACTTCTGTGTCAGGATGTTGTGGCTAAAGGGTTGATAAGTGGGCAGGTGGAACCTTATCCCCAGTTAAGATATTCCTGGGTTACCTTATTCCCTCCCCTTTCTTGACTATCCTATATTTAAGGGGTCAGGAAGTTCCAGTGAGCTCTCTTCCTGTTTTCCTCGCTGCCTGGCAGTGAGCTGTTTACTGGCTGCTGGAAACCTTGGTGTGGTTGGGCCTGCTTCCATGTGTTTCAGTCCTGCCTTAAGGTGTTGTGAGGAAATCCCTTGCCAACCACCCTTGGGTTTTGCTGTATATATCTGTATATATTCCTTCTCTCAGTCTCTGTACATCCATGTGCTGATTTTGAGCTGATGTGCTCCAGACAGAATGTGGAATTTACCCCAAGGGAGTAAAAGAACAACACTTGCACAGAATTGGTAATCAAGTAGAAATAATATTTACAAAAGTGGATAAAGATTCAAAATGTAGTAAGAGGAAAAGGAGATATACAACCTGGCAAAGGATATTTACAACCCGGCAAAGGCTCTGTCACCCTCTGGGCCAGACCCAAGACAGGCTGCCTTGCACAGTGAAAAAATTCTCTATTCTGCCAGCTGTGCCTCCCTCACACACAGCAAACCCAAACGATGTTAAAAGCACAGAGCAAGAGGAAGAGCAAGGGAGAAGAGAGCGAGCAATGACTAGGTTGGCCCCTTATACAGCAAATGTGCAGGGTAAGGAATGGGGTAACAGATTATGATATCCTTTCCTCTGCTACTCTCTCTCCCTTTGGAGGAGTTCTCTATGTTTTTATGAGTAATAGCTAACTCACAACAATCCCTTTTCTCTTAATACTTTTTATTACTTGTCAAAGTTGCTTTCTTCCAATTCTGTGCAAGCCCTTTTGTTACCCTTTACCTCATCTGCCTATCTTTTCCTTGAGGAGGAGAGGGATGTGCAGAGCAGGGTAATCTGAATTCTGTCCTGTGAGGTTTTTGCCCTGAAATCTTAAGTGGCGACACAGGAGATGGAGGTGGAGGCAGCTGGAAGTGATTTTATTTGGAAATAAAAAAGTGTTGTTTCCTTCCTCTCATAGAATTCTTCAGTTGAAATCTGTTATTGGGAAATGCAGATATGTTCCATAGGAATTTTTTTTTCTTCTAATTTGTTATCAAAATAGTGATTCCATAAAGAATACCAACCTGGTTTTGAAGACTGGGTGTTGCCAGTGTTCCCCTTGTGAGTGTGTAGTTGTAATTTTTATCCTCTGACCTTGCCAGCAGGAGGTGGAGCTATTGTTGATTTGTTCTTGCAGCTGTTGCTTTTCCTTTGTGAAGTTTGTTGTTGTTTTGCATTTCTGTTTCTGTTGTTTGGATTTTTTCTTTTTTCTTTTGATGTGGGTGAGTGGAGCCTCTTTGTTTTTCTGGTTTGCACCTCTTCATTTGCCTAAGGACTGACTGCTGTGGCTGCCTGTTTTCTCTGCACCTTTTCTGTGACTTCTTTGGTGATACAGTCAGGTATTTCACTTGCATGCTGGATTTCATAACATCTGGATGCGTTTCAAGTTCACTTAAAATCATAGAATGCTTCGTGTGGGAAGGTGTCTTTAAGGGTCATGTAGTTCAAACTGGTAAAAGGATGGGGATGTATTTAAATGGATCAAGTTGCTTGAAGTCCAGCCTACACCTTGAATGTATAGAGGGGTGGGGCATTGACCACATGTCTGGGCAGCCTGTTGCAGTGTTTCACCACCCTCATTGTAGAAAATGTCTTCCTTATCTCTGGTCTAAACCTGCCCTTTTTAGTTTAAAACTGTTATTCCTTCTCGTGTTGCTATAGCCCCATAAGAAGTATGACCCATTATTCTCAGAGTTCCCCTTTAAGTACTGAAAGGCTGCAATAAAAAGTCTTCCTAGAGCCTTCTCCAGGCTAAACAGCCCCAACTCTCTCAGCGTTCCTTCATAGGAGAGGTGTTCCAACCCTTTGATTATTTTTGTGGCCCTCCTCTAGACCCACTCTAAGTAAATTTGTGCTGAGTACACCAGGCTGGACACAATATTCCACATGAGGTCTCACCACAGTGAACCGGAGAGGCATAATTGCCTGCTTTGACCTGCTGGCTATGTTTCTTAAGCTGCAGCCCAGGATACAGCTGGCCTCCTGGGCTGCAGGCACACATTGTTGGCTCACATCCTGCTTTTCATCCACCATTACTCCCAAGTTCTGCACAACTTCCCAATTGTTACCCATGTAAGAATCTTCTTGACAGTAGTAACTTCTGTCAAGGGATGAGGGGAGACAGGCCTTGGACAGTCCATGTGTGCCATCTTTTTTTGCAGTGGTTTCAGATAGAGCACAGCACAGGGCTTTTGACAAGGATGGAATGTGAATTTTTCTGGGAAGAACACCCATGGTCATTACCTTCCCATAGGTAGGGAATTCTTTTGATACTGGGGAGTGCATGGCTGGGCAGGCTCTGCCTGGGATTGGGGTGGGTGTTCAGGCTCGATATTAGAAAATACTTCTTCACAGAGAGGATTCTCAAACATTGCAATGGTCTGCCCAGGGCAGTGGTGGAGTTGCCATCACTGGAGGTGTTCAAGCTGCGTGTGGACCTGGCTCTCGGGAACACCCTTCAGTGCTGGGTTGAGGCTTGGAATAGATGATCTTTGAGGTCTCCTCCAACTGGATGTTTTCTGTGATTCTGGTATGCTGTAGTGGCTTGTTGTGGAGCAGCCTTTTATCCTCTAACTTACTATTAAAACGCTTCCAGCCTTGTTGTGGTGTGTGCTCTGTGCTGTCCTCTAGTTTTACTGGGCAAGTAGCTAAACCTGAAAGATAGGATTGAAAATGTCGCTCTGTGTTATACTTATCTGCTCCCACTAGTAAGACTGAAATGGTGGAGGCATCCCAAGGAGATACTGCATACAAGTGACTTTGTTTGAATACTACCTTTTCCTTCCCAAGTGTCTCTGTTTCAGTGAAAGTCTCTCTAAGAAANATCATGACTCATTTTTTACCTTTAGAAGTTCATGTAGGACTGTCATTTAATTGATGACATCTACGAATTAGACGAGCTGCAAAGGAATAAATAAAAGAAAAGCAAGCAGTGTCATTTGGAACATGGTAATCTTAGTAGCCTGAGTCATGAATTTTCATCATCTGCTGCCGTTGCTCTCACTTCATGATTCATAAGTCTATTCATTTCTTTTTTTAGTATACAATCAGATAAATAGTTCAACAGTAAGGTTGCAGAATTTTCTTGTCTCACTCCAGTGATAGAATGCAGGTTTGATTGCTCCTGCCTGTACGTAGTAAATACGTGCCTCGGACCTTTTAAATCTGTGGAACAGCTTCCTGTGTCTCGGTGGAGCACTTGTTGCTGAAGCCATGCAGATTGTGAGATGAGCACAGCCAAAAAAATCGTACTCTGTACAAGTTGTTTTGAGATGCCCGTGGCTGTTTGCTGAAGGTGACCTACCACATGGAGCAGTGAATAGGCAGAGTGATCCTGGGCTGACCCAAACAGTAAGCGTTCAGCATTTGCTTAATGTTAAGTCAGTGCTGTCAGGCCCTGGAATGGTCACTGTCTCCTTCAATTAGAGAGAACATAATTTCATTGCTCTCTGTGGGTTCCTTTTCAGCTTAAAATCCTCTAGAGGTGTTACTTCATTTTGGAACATCTCTTCTCTTTACCTGCCACCTACTAACTTAATGCTGAAGTTTGAAAGTACCAGGCAATATCTGGGCAGTGTCGTGTGAATTTGGTGGCTTTTTTGTAGTCATGCAGTGTTTCTTGTTTGGAACTGAAGATGAAATGTTACTCAGGTAATGCTGCTTGCAGACTTTTAAAAAAGATTAACCTAAATAATGATGCAAATTTTCATGCCATTAATGGAAAACAGGAAGAAAAGTGTACCTTTGAGAGAGAGGCAGCAGGACATCGTGTTTAGGACTGGATGTATCCTTTAAAGTTATTACTGATCTAACTCTTACTGCTTGGTGTTTGTTGAAATAATAACAACCTTCACCAAGCACACTGAGAAACTCTCTGTTATTACACAATGTGAAAAAAGATCTTGATAAAAAAGCCAAGCATGTAAAGAAATGCATCTAACTTTGAAGGGGGGAAAATATGCAGCTGAAAGATTGCTCTTCATGGAAGTGGAATTTGATAGACCAGTGATGAAGGGAGAGGATTATAGTTCTTGAATATATGCACTACTGAGATTTCACTAAATATGAAGTAATGCTAACTCTAGGGTAACAAAGTGAAATGCAAATGATTACTGGAAACCAAACTGTTTCCTTGAGTCCAGTTGATCCCATTGCTTGTGGACAGCTCCCCAAACCATGATAAATTACTGCCAAGCTTGCCATTCAAGTGAAAGGAATTCCCTGTCAGAGTTCATTACCTGTGTGAGAGTTTGTGTCCAACAGAAGCTTTGAAATGGTGCAATGGCTAGGAAGAGTCCTCCTGTTGCATCTTTTCATTGTGTCCTTTTCCTCTCCCCATCTGTGCTGGATCTCTGGGGGGGGTTCTGATGCCTGTTAGCAAGGCAACCAGTTAGCTGTTATTTGCTCAGCAGTGTAATTCTGCTTTGTGCCTTCTGGAAGCTCTTACTTGTCCTGCTGTGCTGATGGGTTCTTCCCATTTGACTTCCACTAAATGTTTTGGAGAGAAGGCTGTCTTCTACTAAGGTGGCATTAACTTAGGACTCCTAGAGGCAGGGCGTAGATCATAGGATCAACCAGGTTGGAAGAGACTTCCAAGATCATCCAGTCCAACCTATCACCCAGCCCTGTCCAGTCAACTAGACCGTGGCACTAAGTGCCTCATCCAGTCTTTTCTTGAATGCCATCAGGGATGGTGACTCCACCACCTCCCTGGGCAGCCCATTCCAATGCCAGTCACTTTCTGTGGCAAGAACTTCCTCCTTCCATCCAGCCTATGCCTCCCCTGGCACAACTTGAGTATTGTGTTCCCTCATTTTGTTGCTGATTGCCTGGGAGAAGAAACTGACTCCCACCTGGCTACAATATCCTTTCAGGTAGTTGTAGACAGCAATGAGCCTCCTCTTCTCCAGGCTAAACACCCTCAGCTCCCTGAGGCTCTCCTCACAGGGCTGTGTTCCAGGCCTCCCACCAGCTTCATTGCACTTCTCTGGACACATTCCACTACCTCAATATCTCCCTTGAATTGAGTAGCCCAGAACTGGATGCAGTACTCAAGGTGTGGCCTGACCAGTGTTGAGTACAGGGGAAGAATAACCTCCTTTGTCCTACTGGCCACACTGCTCCTGATCCAGGCCAGGATGCCATTTGGTCTCTTGGCCACATGGGCACACTGCTGGCTCATCTTCAGCTGCTATCTACCAGCACCCCCAAGTCCCTTTCTGCCTGGCTTCTCTCCAGCCACTCTGTCCCCAGCCTGTAGTGCTGCTTGGAGTTGTTGTAGCCAAAGTGTAGAACCCTGCACTTGGCCTTGTTAAATTTCTTCAGATCTGAATAAAGGCTTCAAAAGAAGTGAGTCATATTACAAGAACCCTATTGCCAGAGCATGACCATGACACATTTTTATGTACCTGACTCTCTGCATGTTATTTATGTGTTTTGGGAATGCATCTTGTTAAGGCAAATTGAGTGTTGGAAGCAAACCTATATATTTTAATTTAGAGTTGTGAAAACTTAAGGATAGATCTATTTAAATGCAGTCTTTTTAAGAAAGCAAGGTAATACTGGAGAGTTTTGGAGATTATTTTCTGAAGTCCTCTGTTCATATAAGTTAAGAGGACTTTCAAATGTTTAATGTTCATCCTTTGTGGGACTAAGGGAAGATCAGTAGAAAGACCTAAGAATGTTGGCTTCTGGGAATAATATTAGAAGACTTGCTGAAAAGCTGTCAGATTTTCAAATATGGGGTTTACTTCTCTTACAACTAAAAACCTGTCAGAAATTAAATCTTCTGTTCAGTAATGTTTGTGTAGTCCATAGCTTCATTATGGCATTCTCCAGCACTGGAGTGAAATCTCATCTCACAGTTTACATCTCCTATGCCAAAGAATTCTATTAAAAAAAAGAAAGACTTAGGAAAAAGATTCACCTTTAGTTGCTTAACAGGATGTAAAAATTGAAGAGCTGCTGATGTTTTGACAGTGAGTTTGGTTTGTGTGTTTGTGAGTTCTTTTTTTTTTAATTCATAATGTGGTGGGGTGGTTTTCTGTCAGTTTTGTTACTCTGAGTTTTTTGTGGTTTTGTTTTGTTTTTTTTGGTATGGTGCAGTTTGCTGTTATTGTTTTGCTCTTTGAACACTTTCCACCTTCCTTTTCTGGACTGGTTTATATGTGAAAGTGAGGAGAAAATTCTTCTGAATTCCACTGAGATGGCAGGTTTCATACTGCAGTGCCATGCCAAAATATCCAAATGCACTGGGAGTTAGTTTGGCATAAGTTGACATTGACCTACTGACACCTTTTTAATTTTGAGGTTTGTCTTTTCACTTAAAAATGTTCTGTGATGGCATAGACAATGATCATCCAGAGATCAGTGCCAGTGTTTTCTGCAGGTTGGGTTTAGTTTATTAACACCACTTAGATTTGGTGTGTGAGAAGCAGAAGGAGGTGGTGTTGGCATGGACTTCCTTGGCTAAGTTTCAGTGTCCTTTTCAAATGAAGTTAACAGATCAGTTCACCTCAGCTGTGCCGTTTCTCCCCTGCCAATGAATGTTCTGCCTCATGCAGGAGCAGGGTGGAAAAGGAGTTGTGATTCATCTCAATCTCACTTTCAGTCTGCAGTCTGTGCATCTTGCTTAATCTTGTCTCCTCTGCACCGAGTCTCTTGCTCCCACTATTGTCTTTTGGCTATTTTCCCTATGAATGCAGCTTTACAGGACTGGTGTAGCGGCAGAAGAGAAAAGCGGAAGACACCTGCTGCAGATGCTGCAAGGGAAATGTCAGCCATCCATTGGCAAGAGCTTTCAGGACATGCCTGGATGAATTTCCAGGGAGTGTTAACTGAAATGAATGGGAATTTTTCTGAGAAATCTCTTTGCTGTAGCCCACTTGGTCTGTGCAAATGCCAGTCTGTTCACATAGAGTAGAATCATAGAATCAAGCAGGTTGGAAAAGACCTCCAAGATTATCCAGTCCAGTCTATCACCCAGCCCTATCCAGTGAACTAGACCATGGCACAAAGTGCTCATCCAGGCTTTCCTTGAAGACCTCCAGGGACGGCGACTCCACCACCTCCCTGGGCAGCCCATTCCAGTGCCAATCACTCTCTCTGGGAAGAACTTCATCCTAACATCCAGCCTAGACCTCCCCTGGCACAACTTGAGAGTTTGTCCCCTTGTTCTCTTGCTGGTTGCCTGGCAGAGGAGCCCAACCCCACTTAGCCACAAGCTCCCTTCAGGAGATCCACATGTTGAACTGCTGCCTTCCATGCTGTAACTGATGCTTTCTTGTGAGGTAGAGAGCAAAGTGTGTTGTATTCCGTATGACTAGTCTTCATTACTTCTTTCTGTATAATGCTTCTGTGGTTTAAATAGAGGTGAACACCTCTGCCATCATGGTTTTGTACCTGCTGCTTGAACAGTGTCTTACAGTGGTGGATTATTTCCTTCTAGTGAGGAGGAATGAAGTGTCCTTGCAGGAAGGGCCTGCTGCCAATAGCGTTTGCAAGATGGGGCAGATATATTAATATAGTTTTTAAAAAGGTTTATTTTTCTGACACATTTCTTTCTCAGAAAGGAGCATAATGATGATGTATTTAGTGGCAGAAATTAACCTGAGTTGTAAAGAAAATCGAGGAGGTGTTCTTGCCTCATTCTTTTTTTAACTCTTTTTTTAAGATACAGCTCCCACCTATCACAGCTATTCATGGAAACAGAGCACCTGCTCAGCAGATTGTTGCTCTTCACTATCTTCTTTCAAAGGTGAGGTTCTGTTCTTAGCAATTTACCTAGGTCAGGTGTCAAAGCAGTCTGAAACCCAAATAAGATGGGGTTACCAACTTGTCCTTGTGCACAAACATCCATGGACACAGCATGTAGTCTTCCTTGTTTTTTCTGATTTCCTGTTGTCACATTTCACTTTTCTGGTCTGAAGCCTCACTCCATTCAGTGTATGGTGTCTTTTTACCAATCTTAGTGGATGCCACAAACCACCAGTTGTCTTCCTTTCCATCACAAGCTGGATCTTCAGGGGTGTAATCTCACTGAAACGTTAACAGGGTCACACATGCCATATAATTGCTGAGGTCAGATGTGAAAACAAACCGGACCCCCCATAACAGTGCAGTGGTGGTGCTCATGCTCTCCACTGCTGGGTGGTGAAGAGTAGGAGCAAGGTCAGGCCCATACAGATGGAGAACCTTGCTTGAAGTGAACCATCTGAAGTGTTTCTGCAATAAGAACCCTTCCTTGGTACTTAGCCCATAATTTCATATTCTGAAGTACACAGAAGTCTCAAAGGGCAGGTATGAAAGGGGGAATGGAACGACCCAGGAGACTTGATGTTTGTCAAGGGTCCTTCCTTCACTTTCTTCCTGCCAGTTCATTCCCACTAAGTGCTAGGTCTGTGTTTGGGTCTACAGTTTTGCTTGAGGTCTAAATGTTTCTGTTGTTCTCCAGCAGATAGGATTGGGACAGGCTTTAAGTGCTCCCATTTGCTGTGAATTCTACCTGGGAGCTACTGTAAAGGGGAAAGTGTTCTCTGCTGAAAGACAAAGCAGGTGCTCTTTACTTTCTCCAGAGTCTCAGGCTTTGTGGCTAGTGTGTGAGATAATGAACCAATTCCTTGAGGTTCTCATTCTCTTCCATGTCTTGTTAGTGATGCAGATGTTACTCATGATGATCTTTTGCTGAGACAAAGCAGTGTTAGTTGGAAATCCAACTTTAGAAGTGCTTTAAATGTTGATACTCAGATTTCTATACTGAGACTGCTTTGAAAGCAGGGAAGAAACGAGAGCTGAGTCCTATTAATGCAGCTATCCTTGGAAAATAATACAACTCTCTATGTGTAGATCTCTGTGGTAGTGTGCTTTAAGTATCTGATGCTTACTAGCCTTTGTACTAGGGAGAAGTAGATACTTTGATTCAAAGATCTGACTAGTATATATTAAGAAATAAAAAGGGTTTGGTAATACATGGGTCAGTCAAACTCATTGACAGACCAGTCATCTCCTGAGGCTTTAATTGTTGCAAATAACTCTGTGCAAAGCTGCCTTCTATGAGGCAGGGCATATACGTGTAATTATGGGATGCTTTTGGTGTATATTTTTAAAAAGAAAAGTAATTAAATGACTAATACATTTTGCTGGTGGAACTGACAGCTGTAACAGACCTGCTTCTCTCATCAGCTATGAGCATTTATCCCTCCCTTGTACTAATGAATAAATCATCTTATTACATAAAATTGCATGCTAATTGCTCCCGTGTCAGTCTATTTTAGGTTAGGCCTAGGCAGCAAGGTTCCCTTGATGCCTGGGTTTTCCCTTTCTGCTTCTGGGCAGTTACCTTTACAAGAGCCTGGGAACGGACTTGGAGAGGAATGGGAAGAGTGAGGTTGGAATAGACAGGACACAAAGGGAGAGAAGAACAGGAGCCGGTTTTAAGGGGACAAAGAATAAGTGTAGGAGACACAAGGAAGACCTAAAGGAAATGTTGAATGGAAGATCTGAATGATGAACACTGAAAAGATCTTTTGGCGAGTGAGTGGGAAGAGAGGGAAGATGAGTCAAAACTACATCAAACTTGTTGGTGTGGAGCAGCTTGTGGGAGCTCATAATGTTTGCTAAACTGCTATGGCTATTTTGCGTGGCAGGAGGTTTTCTTCAAACTCTGACAACTTGTTATTATCTAAGTTCTTCTTTTCCTCACTTAAAATGTTACCTAGAAAACATTAATTAGTCATTTAATGCTGTGGAGTGGAGTGATACATCCCCCAGCCTCTCCTCACAATCAAGTCAAATGATTGATTCTCAGATAAGAGAAAATGTCGATTTGGGCAGGCTTTGGGTAGCAGGTTTTTTTCCAAATTCACTTGAATGACTTCGAATCCTTCAGCTACCAACAGGCTGCATCAGCTCTCATGTATTGATTTTGCTTAGGCTGATTAGAAAGATGAAGCAAGTGAGACTCTCTTGAATAAAACCAAGTAGATCTGTGTAGAAATTGTGTAACTTTGATTAGACCAAATTAATTACTAATTTAATTGAAGCTTCCTGTGGTAGAGAAGGCATTTGTGAACGAACGTGCAGCTCCTCAGTGACTGATGTAGTCACGTGCAAAAGGCAAGAAGAGTTGGACTTTCTTGTTACTCTTCTAAGATGTATTAGAATGACATCTCAAATTTCTGCTTCTGTTTGCTTTCATATTACAAAATTATCTTGCCTACCCAGTTTGATCTGAAGGAGTAGAGTGCTAGTGGGATCATGCATTACAAGCAAATGAATCTGTGAGCTGAGGCAGCACAATTTTTTGTTCTGAGACCATTTACAGTTCTCTTTTATGATTTGTCAGTTAAATAGATTAATCTTAAAATGCTGACAAATGGAAGAAAAGCAACTGGAGTTAAACGTTCAGAACCCTGTTTCCTACCCAGTACTTGTAGGGGTTTTTTGGGAAGAAAAGGTAGAACACTGCTAACATCCCTGAATTTTGTTGACAAAAGTGCCAAGCGAAAAGAAGTCTTAGAGTGAACAAAGCAAATCCTTTGGGCTGCCTTTCCAGGACATAAAATAGAACAGGAGTTTGTAATCCTTGCTTTTTGTTTGTTTTATTTTGGTTGGTTTGTTTTATTTTTGTTTGCTGAGCCCTTGCATAAGAAGGTCCATATTAATGTAACTTGTTCCGAAATAGAGTCACTTCATAAAAGCTGCTCAAGGAGTGTGTGGGATCCTTGTTTTTATATCAGCTTTGAGTGTGGAAACAAATTGACAATTGTTTGGGTTTGTTTTTTTTTTTTTTTTGGAAAATGAATAGGGAATTCAGTGTCTGTTCCAGCACTGTGAGACAAGAATAACCCAAACAGATGAATAGAAGTAATTCCTTGATTACTTTTTCTGCGTGTTACACAGGCAAATTTGGTTTAGCATAAACCTAAATGCAAAGATTTGTAACAGTTCTGAAATCAAATGCTATGTCAAGAATTTTCCTTCAGCCTGATTGACAGCATGGGCATTCCCTTGAAGGAACATTGTGATTTGTGGGGATTACTATTAAAGGTACTTTTTGATTAAGTGTCTTTTAGATTGAGTGTTTTCTATTTTTGGTGCTGTTTGCCTCAGTTTTCTCCCTCCTGATACTTGAGGTATCTCCTGCTACCCATTGCTGTGATGTGTTTCAGGCTTCAAGTGACAGGACTGCTTGGTACCTCTTGTTCTGAAGCTGCTGGATTTCCAGGGAGAGGTTGAAACTGTTCACTCCTGAAAGCATTTAATATCATTTTCCATGCATGTTCTGGCAGTTGTGTGCAGTTGGACTGAAGGATTAATTTGCACCAACTTCCCTAAGTGCTTCTGGAGTTTAAGCAGTAGGTGTGTGTCACAAATGGACAAATGCTGGTCATGCATTGCTAGAATCATAGAAAGGGAGAACGCTGATGATGGTCTGCAAGGTCCTGAACATCATGTGATGCACCACAAAAATAGAAGCAGAGCCATGAGCTGTGGGCAGAGGTTTATTTTGAAAAGCAGTGGTACAGATGGATGAAACATTAGTCTTTGGAAGATGCAGAAATCAAGCTTGTCTCTGATCAGTATCTAGTAAGAATTGTGGCTGGGCACTAGATGTAGAACCACTGGACTATTGGTGTGTCTAAACTGTTATGGTCACTTCTACCATGTGAAGCATATGCAGAAGAGAAGAAATCTTAGACTAGAAAGCATGTGTGAAAACAGGCCTGTGAACCTGTGAACAACATTTTTATGATGCTTGGCAGTAAAAATTTTGTGGTGCTCTCAGGAGGACAGGAAATGTTCCAAGGTGCTGAAAAAGTGACTGATTTGAGGTAGAATTACATACAGTATTTGTTTTCCAAGAACAGCAAGATAAAGGTGATGCCCCTTGACCTTAGTGTATATGATGAACTACTCCTAATACAGCCCAGCTAAACACAGAGTCACATGAAATTAAGGCTGAAGAGATCTGAAAAGTATTTCTCAGCCTGATAGCTAAAGACAGTTTAGTTTCCCAAGAAGTCGGGTTCTACCTGTTGCACATTATTTTCATGCCAAACCCAAACAACTCAAACTTTTCTGTTTTCTCAACTTTGATGTTGAATATGAATTAGAGGTTGGATTGAGGCCTTGAGCAACCTGTTCTGGTGGGAGGTGTCCTTGCCTATGTCAGGGGGTTGTAACTGTGTGATCTTTGAGGTCTCTTCAAACCTAAACCATTTTGTGATTCTTTCGTCTCATTGTCAGTTCATCCAAGTGGGTAAAGCTTAATGGCAGAGGAGCTGACTTTCAACATGTTATCTGCAAATAAGGAAGTCTGCTCTGCTGAGCTTGCATCACAGAGCTATAGTGATGCTAAATACTTAGGTTTGGTCTACCCTGCTCATTTGATGTTGTTTTCCAAAGAATGTTCCTTAGGCTTTTGAGATTTACCAGCACTGCTTGTTAGTAATCTTTGGGCTTGGTGGGGTTTTTTTTTGTTGTTGTCTTGTGTAGCTTGATTAAAGGTCAGATCTGAACAAGAGCTCTTATTGATTTCAGAAGCACTAAGTAGAGATCATAGGTTTTTGCCCTTTGTACTAATGCTTTTTGCTCTGTAAGCTGATGGTAGTGCATGTCCAGGCTGTAGTGTGAGCAGGCCTAATCCTAGGCTGTCTCAGCAGGACTGAATCAACATGGAGCCAGTGGCAGCATTGAGACCTCGGTGATTATTGAACAGGAGGTGGCTTGAGGTGCATGAAAACTACTGCCAAGATAGCATAAATGGGAGGAAAAAACAGGCCTAAGCAGTTAATGCAATGGAAAAAAAGCCAGAGATGAATTGGTAGGACTTTGTTTAAGCATTTGTAAGAAACAAGCTGCTAGGTCCAGTGTCAGTGAGGCATACATTAAGTGGACTGAGTGGGAAGTTAATAACAGAGGAGACTGGTGTTGCTGAGAAGAGCTCAACGCAGTCTGCCTTAGAATCCATTGAAAAGACTACAGGGTCACTTTTACTGCAGATACATTTTTCTCCAAAAGGAAACTAAAGCTTTCTGATTAGAAGATCAGGTACACCAAAAGTCGCTGCCATTAAACATAGGAAAATGCATAGAGTGCCATAGGGAGTTCTGATAACGTAACCAATTGAAAAGCAGCTTAATTAATGGTCTGTTGCTTCTATTGAGAGCTCTAATAAATACAACATTTAAAAAATTACTTCTCTTAAGAGATCTCAGCTCATTAAATGTGCAGCACCCCAGGGAGGAGGTGCCTTTTGTTCAGCTCACCTGTGTAACAGCCTGGCATAGGCCAACTGCTGGTACAGACTAGTAGCTGTTGAGGAGCGAGAGTGCTGTAAAAGTGTCCTTGGAGAAAACAGTCTACTGTTGTAAATCTGAATCTGGAGTGAGGAACTAAAGACTGATTTTAAAGGGTTTTGGAGAGTGGGGCTGTGTGGGAAAATTACAGAGCTGATGGATGTGGTTGGTTTTACTGCTTGTTTTACTTGTATTGTGTACTATGATAGTGATCTTTTGTTTTCCAAAGCTGTGGTCATACTGTCTGTGTCAGAGCTGAGCATACAATCATTTAGCAGCACTTCACTCTTTTCCTGCCCTCTGCTGTTGAAAAGGGTGGTGTAGTTTTGGACCAAGGCCATTTAGATTGTTTCACAGACTTAAATCAGGGCTGAGGCAAAAAGAATTTAGCCCGGGCCTGTATGTGGGACCTAGACTTTCATCATTGATTAAGATGCCTGTTGTGAGACCCACTGTGTCATCTGGAGAAGTTACTGGGGTGGGATTGATGTGTTGTTTTTTGATTCCTTTTTTTTTGCCTCAAATAACAAATAGATGAGTGTCTTAGTTTTGAAAGCCAAACAGAAATGAAGGCACACCTTTCCCTTTCTGTGACAGTCCTACCTGCATTGTAACTGTAGTTTACATATGTGCCCTGATGGCCGTTGTAGTGCTTTCTTCTTTGATTTTAGTAACTCAAGCTCAGTTCCATCTCGTCCTGGCATTTCTGGGAGACTTGGCACTCTTACACAGCTTGCTGCGCCTGCTCTTTCCTTTGCTTTCCTTCTGTACTTTTATTCTGTCTCTCTTAAAGACCTGCTTGCATACTGACATAGCATGGAAGCAATGCTTTGCAGTGCTTTGAACAGTGCCAATGTTATGAACGGCGCCCTGCTGTTCCCTGGTAAAAGGCAGTGTAATTAATTCCAGAGACCTTCCACTGAAACAAACCTCTGCCTTCCTTTGAACAGTGAGAGTTGTTCAATTATACTGGAAAGCTGCATGGGGGCCAGGCAGAGAGACACCCTCACTGCCCTCCCATCACTTTCTGAAGAACTGCCATATTGTCATCTGACAGAGTCACTCATTTCCAGATAATTGGGTTTTTAAAGGGCATCTATAGGACCCAAATAACTCCTGGCATACTGCTTACACCATTGACCTGCCAGGTTAGCAAAGGTTAAACTTAATTGCCTTATTTATGGCTAATGCATTCCAGTTTTGCTGTTGCCTTTTCTCTGAGGGTAATTGCTTGGAGTGTATTTTCGTTTCTGAAATCTTGATGAATAAAAACAAGGGTCCTGCTTTGTAGACAGAGATATTGCTTTCATTGGGAGATACAGAGGTCATATAAAATCCTGCATTAAGGAAGTGCACAGATGCGTGGGTTTGAGGTTGTCTGGTTCAGCCTTGCTCAGGCCTTTGACAGTTCAGATATTCTACTGTACTCCATTGGCAGATCTCTTTGTGTGGTACAGCTTCCTGCGTTGGAAACCAATTTTCAGGCAAATTGTGCCTAACACTGCATATCAAGGACAGTGGGACCATTAGGAGCAGTCAACGTGATTTTGCCAAGGGGCAGTCATGTTTGACCAACCTGGTAGCCTTTTATGAGGATGTGACCTGCTGGATTGATGATGGTAGAACAGTCGATGTGATGTAACTTGATTTCACTAAGGCATTTGACACTGTCTCCCACAGCATCCTTCTGGCTAAACTGAGGCAGTGTGGTCTGGATGATCAGGTAGTGAGGTGGATTGGGAACTGGTTGAAGGAAAGAAGCCAGAGAGTTGTGGTCAGTGGGATGGAGTCTAGCTGGAGGCCCATGACTAATGGGGTCCCACAGGGGTCAGTAGTGGGACAAGTTCTGGTCAGTATATTCATCAATGACCTGGATGAGGGCACAGAGTGCACTGTCAGCAAGTGCTGATGACACCAAACTGGGTGGAGTGGCTGCCACACTAGAAGGCTGTGCTGCCATTCAGGGAGACTTGGACAGGCTGAGGATTGGGCAGGCAGAAATTTAATGAAATTCAGCAAGGACAAGTGTAGAGACTTGCACCTGGGAAAGAACACCCCCGTGGATCAGTATAGGTTGGGGACTGATCTGTTGGAAGGCAGCAAAAGGGGAATGGATTTGGGGGTCATAGCTGACGGAAGGTTGACCATGAGCTGGCAGTGTGCGCTCCTGGCCAGGAAGGCCAGTGCCATTCTGGGGTGTATTAAAAAGGCTGTGGCTAGCAGGTCAAGAGAGGTTCTCCTGCCCCTCTACTCTGCCCTGGTGGGGTAGCATCTGGAGCACTGTGTGCAGTTCTGGGCTCACCAGTTCAAGACGGACATAGAACTGCCTGAGAGAGTCCAGAACAGAGACACAAAGATGATTAAAAGGGTGGAACATCTCTCGTACACAGAGACATGGAGGGAGCAGGGTCTGTGCTGCTTGGAGAAGAGTAGACTGAGAGGTGACCTCGTAAATGGCTATAAATATGTGCAGGGTGAGTGCCAGGAGGCTGGAGCCAGGCTCTGCTGGGTGATGCCCAACGACAGGAGAAGGGGCAGTGGGTGGAGGCTGAGGCATAGGAATTTTTGTTTAAACATGAGGAGGAATTTTTTCACTGTGAGGGTGACAACACTGGAACAGGCTCCTTGGGGGAGTTGTGGAGTCTCCCTCTGTGGAGATACTCAAAACCTACCTGCATGTGTTCCTGTGTAATCCTGCTGTGGCAGAGGGATTGGCCTGGATGAGCTTTCGAGGTTCCTTCTAGCCCTGACAGTCTGCGATTCTCAGTCCTGTCCACAGACAGCATATGCTCTGTGTGCACAGGGATCCTGTAAAGGATGTTTATTTTATGCCTCTGTAAGTGAGGCTTCTTTGGCCACACACTTGCCTGGACATCCCTCCATGGGTGAAGGCAGGCACTGAAACAAGGGAAGATAGAAAGCATGTTCTGGGCTGATGTGATGTGTGAAGCTAGCAGCGCTTGTGCATCCTCAGGACTTTTCTATAAATGCATTGGGTGTGCATCATGTGAATGTCCACAAATGTGAGTGCTGAGGGTGGATCATACCTGTGGCAGGCATCCTTCAGTTTCACAGGATAGCCATGTCTGTATACTCTACCCTTTGTAGCACTAAGAGATGTTTTGTCAGGAGGAGAAAAAAAAAGCTGTAGCATTCAGTTTTGTAAAGCCTACAGTATACACAGAATTGGGGGTTCTGTTTGGTTTGTGTTTTGGATAGTTCTGGCAGTAGTTGATCTTGAGTGAACTGCTTTTTAGTTGTCAAGAGGGGAGCTAGCCATCTCCCTGAGGTCTCTGAGTGCCAAACTACAGCAGCCTGGGCAAAGAGCCTTCTGTTTCTGGCATCCCATGGCACCCTGAAGCTGCCAGTGATGGTGCTGCAAGGTAGGTTAGATGTCCATCCATCTTAAGCTTTGAATGTTCAGCTTCACAGCAGTGACAGAGGCACCAAGTTTCAGGGCTGGTCTCCTCCATAGCTCAGTTTATCAGGCTTTCCTAGATTAGTGCCTGTTCACATCCTTTAGATAAAGATCTGGTCTTGACTGACGGCCTTCCTTTGATAAAAATGCCTCTGTTTTTGTGCACACAGTGAGGGAGGCTCATAACTTTGTAAATGCTTTTAGAGGTGGGGAAGGTCAAGCTGAGTGTGAGCATTAGTGTCTGATGTGCTGACGGGGCATTCACTTCATTGTGGCATTTCCCCTGTGAGGAGTAGTTATATCAGCAGCAAGATGGTTACTATATTCTGTCCCTTATTTATAGAGCTGAGAAGAAGCATTCCTGAGCCAGGTCTGATTTATTGGGCTTTTCTGTCTGATCTGTTGCATTTACATGGGAGTGCAGGGGTAGCTGTTTGCCCAACTTGCAAACTGTGAAAGAGCTTGGCTATTTGTTACCATGCTGGTGCTCAGTTTTGCTGGGTCTGTGCAGAAGGAGGGGAGCACTGGCTCTGAAGAATAGCATTCAGCCTATAGCAGTGCAGAGTCTGGGTCAGGGCATTGCATGTTGAGATGCCCTCTCTAGAAATAGGTGTTTGGGACTTGGTGTGTGTGATTAGCAGCAGAAGTCATTAACAAGACAACCACTCTGCAAACACGAAAACCTGCTAGACATCTGATAAAGGTTTGCTAGAGGCTGATAAAGGTCAGTTGGTGCCTCTCAGAAATGACCTGATACCTTAGGGCCCAGGCTCTCATCCTGTTTTTGTGTGGGCTGGGCCCTTCAACAAATTAGAACTGACCACAGTCCACTCTGAACATAGGGTATGAATGGAGTCCTGCTACAGAGACATTTTGAGTTGGTCTCTTAGCAAGCCTTAGAATGGGACACCATCTAAGGATACTTCTGCAGATCAAGTAAGTCTCACACTTTGAGTGTATATTTTGGATACCCTTGAGTGGGAAGTTCTGCTTCGTGAGTGCATATGTGTATTGGTTCATCTTCCTAGAAGGAATAGTCCTTAAGGCTTAATTGGTTGTGCTGTCTGAATGTGTAATTTGTGCTGGAAGGAGTGCCCAGTAAGTTTGGATACTATAAATGTACATTTTTGGGTAGCTGTTGCTGTCTGCTTTGTGGGTGCCTCCACAACAACAATTTAATGTTAAATGTGATGGGTCTGTCATCAGTTAAAGCAGTGCTAAACACCTTTGTAGAATGTGTGTTGTCCTTCTGATGCAAGTGATGGGTTTCATGCTGGAGCTGTGGTGTGAGTATCTCCAGGGAAATGAACTCTTGCTAGCCTTGGGAACAAGTCTCTGAGGAAGGCTCTCAGAAGTTCAATTGTGGTCGCTGGCAGTATTAATAGGAAGGAAGGTGAGATGAGCAAATAAAAAGCCATCACAGATGCTGGTGAACACTGCATTTCATCTGCAGAAATATTTAAGAGTGTTGCCTATTTCTTTGCCCCACACCTGCTGTATTTCTTTCAAATGACCTGCTTTCCTGAGGAGAGAGTAACAAGCCACATAAAGAGTTGGTTATTTCTGCTGTGGAAGTAAAGGTGGTTGTGCCAGTCTTAATTCACTTAATTGTCAGTCTCAGCATGAAGATAATTTTGTTCATAATACTGATTTAGGAATAGTGTGCTTCCTAGGAAGAAACAATGAAGCTGACCACAAATGATTATTTGAAAAGGAGCTCCCAGATTTTTCAAGACACTTAAGAGATTATTTTAAAGCAGTAAAACAAAGGATTATTATTTAAGGTTGTTTTATGGAAGAGGATTTTGATGTAGTTTGTCTTTTTGGAGGTTTTGATCTAATGTGAAATAGCAACCACATTTTAAAGACAGCCTTGGCAGAGTGCACGTAGTTTAGATGCTGTCCTGAATGAGTGAAGATTGTATTCCTGATCTGGGCTTGCCTGGTTAAAGGAGATGTGTGTCTTGGGAGATAGGAGTTAATGGGCATCCTTGCCTCCTTCAGGACTTGCCTTAGTGAGTAACCTTTGCACAATCTGTTTGCTCTCATCTGAATGTTTAGCATGTCAGTGTTTCCCTCCACTTGCTTTGAGCGACTGAAACCCTGAAGACAAAGATCTGCCTTCTCAATGGTACCATCCCTATCAAGTCTGAATGCACATCAGTGGAAGGCCACAAAAGGGTAAAGCTAATCTAATAGAAACATGTAGGTAGTGAGACCCTGATAATTAGACACCTGCATGCAGCAACTGTAGGACTAATTACTGTAGTCAGAGCAGCCATTCAAACACAGTTGTGTTCAATCAGGGTGCTGAGTCTTAGCAGACATTTAGAAGAAAACATCACACTGCTCAAAACCTCACCTTCACCCACCACTGGCTTTGTGCTGCTGAAACCTTCATCTTGTTTTATCTTGCTTTTTAGCTCCTTCTGCTCAGGGCCTAATCTCAGAAATGTTGCTTGACAGTGGGTGCCACTTACGTATCAAAGATTAAATGAATGTCACGGAGATCCTGAAGTTATATCCAATGCTCGTCTTGTTCTTGCTGAGTGCAAAGCTGTGAAGCTACTTGCTTCTACTGATGAAGAAGAAAGTACAAACACTGTGACTTCCAGCTAGGTAGTAATGAAATGTATTTAGAAGTAAATGTCACAGCTCTGTGTGTTTATTCTTGAAATTAGGTCTCAAGAGTAAGTGTTGATGCAAGCGTTGGGTGGTTTTTGTTCCTGTTGGGCTGTAGAGCACTCTGAGAAGATGTGTGTTTGTCTCTCTGAATGTTGATCAGTATGGGGTTGAACTGGAAATGTTTATTCTGGGTGGTTTGGTTGAGGTGATCTGCCATCTGGATGTTCTCTCAAACATCACCAACGCTGAGTATCCAGAGTTCCCTCAGTTAGATGAAACTGAAAAGATACCCGAGAAAAAAAGAGCACTGTTTGTTGTAGCAAGGCCACCTCTAGAGAGAACCATGATGACAATGAAGAAGAAAAGACTGGGGGCATTACTTAAACAAGGAGAAAAAAGGTAGGGCAGAGCAAAAAAAAAATACCTTTGGGTAACTGATGCAGTAATACTTAATTTGGATTTTGAGTGAAAGAGACTACAGCTTGAAAATGGAGAGAGCCTTTTTTGTTGCTTCAGTTAGTTTGATTTTTTTTTTTTCCCTTTTTTTTTCCCTCACAGAATCAGGGTTGGAAGGGACCACAAGGATCATCTAGTTCCAACCCCCCTGCCATGGGCAGGGACACCCTACCCTAGATCAGGCTGGCCACAGCCTCATCCAACCTGGCCTTAAACACCTCAACCACCTCCCTGGGCAACCCATTACCGGGTCTCACCACTCTCACACTGAAGAACTTCCTCCTCACATCCAGTCTGAACCTACCCATCTCCAGCTTTCCTCCATTCCCCCTAGTCCTGTCACTGGACTTTTGGTGACTTCTATTGTTTAGTTGGTTGGTTTGAGATTACCAAATCTAAACTTCAGATTTTTTTTTCCCCTAAGTATCTTCATACTTCTGAAAAGTGCAGATTTTTGTGGCCAGATTTCTGCTGTAGTTCTACAAAGGTGCTCAAAGCAAACAGAATAATATCCTGGATTCTTAGCTGCAACATTTTGATGATTGAATCCCGGAACAGTAATTGTTTCATTGTATTTAATTCTGTAAAGTAGCTGCCTGAAATATCTCCAGCTATTGCCTCATGTTTAAAAACAGTGAACTTAAGCTTCTTGTGTAGTATTTTCATGTGACTTAAGAAAATTTCATAATAAACATATGGTCTAATTCTCTAAGATATAGAGCAGTCCTTCCATCTGTTTCTTCCTTCTCAGTCTTGTGCAGAAGCTATATACAATAGTAACATCTACCATATTGGGCCTGGTGATGCACTGCTGCTTTCAAAAACTTTGATGCAGTTCAGTGTTCCTTGTGACAGAAGAGAGCAAAAGAGATTTAGTCCATGTACCAATGATAGGTGTAACACACTGCTGAGCATCTGTTTTCAGTGTGGGGACACATTCCTGGTGGCTCTACCCTGTACCACCACCATGTGCTAAAATGACATATTCTCTGCTGAAGTGCCAGGGAGTTTGCAAAGACATTATTAAACCACTTATACTTTGTCTTAAAAAACTACCCCAAAACATTTATTCTCCTTCCTGGCACTACAGATTGACCAGCTCATTCCTGTTTCTGCTCCCTGCCCAGCCTTAGTTTCTCTGAGTTATGTGGCAGGTTTCTGAAACCAAGAAGGATGTCTTCTCTGGATAACAGCTGGTCAGACATCTTTGTTCTCACTCATTTTAGGTTTTATGTACTAAGCCCTCATGTCTTGCTTATGTGTCCAGTGCCTCAGAAGCTTTCAGAAATGAATGGTATGGAGCAAAACACCCAAACCTGCTATTTACAGGCAAGGCAGCTGGTGCAGAAACCAGTAGCTTGCTCCTGTGAGGGTTGTTGCTGGCTCTGCTCCTCTCTGGCTTCTCTGTGATGTGTGGCCTCATGTTACACAGGTGTGCCCCGTGCCTTCTGACACAGGTCCACGTGCTGGTGTGCTTCCTGTTGTGTTGGGTGCCTCCAGCAAGGTGTTGGCAGTGAGGGGATGCAGGGGTGACCTCAGTGAGATCAGTCTTCCATGAACCCACTGCATGATACAGCTGAGCCCATCAAGCAAGCTGATGGTATCTCTGGTGGACTCTTTGTCTTTTCAGGTTTTAGAACTCACAGATATCTTAATGGCAATGAGGATGCTGATTTGTGGAGTACAGTGCCCTAGTGGAGATAAATGTCATAGATTCATAGAATGGTTTAGTTTGGAAGGGACCTTAAAGATCATGTAGTTCCAAGCCCCCTGCCATGGGCAGGGACACCTTTCACTAGATCAGGTTGCTCAAGGCATCATCCAGCCTGGCCTTGAACACCTGCAGAGAGGGGGTAACCTGTTTGAGCGTATCCACCACCCTCACAGTAAAGAATTTCTTCCTAATACGTGGCCTAAATCTACCCTTTTCAATCTTAAAGCTGTTCTCTCTCATCAATACAAGCCTTTGCAAAAAGTCCATTCCTGTTTTTTTTTTATAGGTCCCCTTCAAGTACTGGAAGGCCACTATAAAGTTTTCCTTGTGCCTTCTCATCTCCAGGCTGAACAGCCCCAACTGTCTCAGCCTATCCTCACTGGGAGGTGCTCCAGCCCTCTGGTGGTCTTTGATCCCTCTGGTCGCCCTCTGGTCCCTTCTCTGGACCCGCTCTGGCAGTTCAATGCCTGTCTTATGCTGGGGGTACCAAAGCTGGGTGCTTATTAAGAGCAGAGCTGAACCCTTGTCCTGAAGTTGTATTGTAGCTTTTACAAAGGAGATGAAGTCAGAAAGAATGTTGTCCTAGATGAGGAGGTGCTTACAATCAGGTAACGAAAAGATTGGGTTTAATTGGTGCTATGGTTGGGGGGGAAGGAGTCTTCAAGCACGCTTTTTGTCTAGGCCAAATGGATTCTCCTCATAGATAAAAGGTTTCTTAATTTACAGTCAATTGTGCAACCCAGTATGTATTGTCTGTCATTGGTGCTTCACAGCAGCCCAGACTATGCAGTCATAATCTTCTTGTCTGGAAATAAAAACAAAATGTGTGGCTTTTGATATATGTTACAATTGCTTCTAGAGCAGCATCTTTGTATTGCTGTCCTCAAAAGTAAATCTTGCTACCTTTATTAGCACAGTGCTTCTTTATGGCCATTGCCAAGAAGAAGGAAGGAGATTTTATGGAGTTCAGATTAAATTTATACTGTTCATTATTAGCAACAAACTTAGAATTGAATCCTTAGAGGAGATTGTGTTCTGCTTGCAATTAGGGGAATTTTAAATCTAGAGTTTATAAATGGCAAAAAAAAAAAAGAGAGAGAAGCTATTATTTACCTTCCAGAACTCTAGATATATCTTCTTGCTAGTCTTAGTGTTTTGAAGCAGTGACTTGCAGGAATACTTCTTTCTCCTAAGGCATGAAAAATCCTGTTCATTTGGTCAAACTTTTATCCCACAAATGACACTAATAGTCTTGTCTGTTGTATCTTTCCTTACAATTCAGCACTGTAGAATGTTAAGGGAAGTGAGTTAATGAACTATCAGTTATTACACAAGTCATATTCTCCTGTATTACATTACTATGTCTTATTCAATACTAATCTCGCTTCATTCCTGGCTTTTCTAGTTGTGATGGTTTGGGTGTTACCTGCCTTCCCCCGCCTTATGAAATCACCCAGACTAGACTCAGCTGTCTGGAACCTCTCTGATGATTTGGTGTGTAGGAGTCTAGTCTGCAGCACAGTTGAGATGCTTGGACAGTGATATTACTGGACAAGGATTGGGAGTTGTTTCTGCTAGCAGCCAGGCTCTGAAATGGCTCCTGCTCTGTGAAACCCAAACTGATACAGGTATTTAAACCAAGAGAAAGGCTGCAGCTGAAGACTACTTCCTTGCTGCATACCTTAGATTAGTCTCTCAAATATTCTGACTGTTGTTCTGAAGTTCTATACTGGAAGCCTTTCTTTGTAATTCAGAACTATAACTCATTCTCCAGGTGCCTGAGAAGAGGTTGCACATCACAGAATCACAAAGTGGTTGAGGTTGCAAGGGACCTTTGGGGTTCATGTGATCCCTTTCAGGCAGGGCTACCTGCGACCAGTTTCCCAGGGCCATGTCCAGATGGCTTTTGAATATTTTCAAGGAGGGAGATATCCCCAAACTGCCTTCACTTGTACTTCTGAAAAAGAGCCCTTTTTTTCCTATGAACAGCATCAGAATAGACTAATGGAAAAAATGAAAAGAGCTGATCACCTGTGAGAAGGAATATTTCCTGCCAAGGCTGAGTTCTGACAAAGCACCCACAGAGTAAACTGGGTGTAAGAGGAAAGGGGAGGGAGAAGTACTTCTTGTCTGATTGCAGCTGAAAGGTGCTGAACACACTTGATGCCCATTGCCATGCATCTTGTATGAAGATGAAGGTTCATCTTCACCTTTGACAACTGGGGCCCAGGTTGATTGCATACTTCTCATGTCAGATTGTGCATTCTGGGAAATCTGATAGCAGTGGCCTCAGTATAGTCAGTGTGTCAAGATCAAAAAGGCTATTTGTGGCAGTTTAAGGCTTATTGGAATATTCTAGTAGGAGAAATTGGTACTTTCCTGAGAGTACCAATGCAGAACCTAACTGAAGCAGACCATTGCTTGTAAAAGTAATAATGATAAAGTCTGTATCATTCATTGGTTTGTTAAGAGATATAAAAAGCAAATATATAAACAAATTTTCTTAGCTTTTGGGTGCTGGATCTGCTCGCTGTTCTTTCACTTTTCTCTCTAGTCTCCACCAACCTTGACTGACCAGATAAGATGTAATCACAGTATCACAGTATTACCAAGGTTGGAAGAGACCTCAGATCATCAAGTCCAACCTGTTACCACAGAGCTCAAGGCTAGACCATGGCATCGAGTGCCACATCCAGTCCTGCCTTGAACAGCTCCAGGGACGGCGACTCCACCACCTCCCTGGGCAGCCCATTCCAGTAGCCAATGACTCTCTCAGTGAAGAACTTTCTCCTCACCTCAAGCCTAAATTTCCCCTGGCACAGCTTGAGGCTGTGTCCTCTCGTTCTGGTGCTGGCCGCCTGAGAGAAGAGAGCAACCTCCTCCTGGCTACAACCACCCCTCAGGTAGTTGTAGACAGCAATAAGGTCTGCCCTGAGCCTCCTCTTCTCCAGGCTAAACAATCCCAGCTCCCTCAGCCTCTCCTCGTAGGGCTGTGCTCGAGGCCTCTCCCCAGCCTCGTTGCCCTTCTCTGGACACGTTCAAGCATCTCAGTGTCCCTCTTAAACTTTCGTAGGCTTTGCTGGTTTTCTGTATGGGGAGATGGAGGGTGGCATTGACCCCTTCTGGGCTTTCTTTGTCTTGGGTGGAAGGGGGAAGATTTGATTTCTGTGTTATTCCTAAATTGTACATAATTGTAAATACATGTAAATAAATTGTGTAAATATACTTGTAAATGTAGCTTGGCTGTAAAATACAGCTTTATCTTTCAAGCTGTCTGAGCTGGTCTGGTAAATTTTAATTGCAGTGTGTGTGTGTGTGTGTGAGGAGTTCCTAACCCACCACACTATTCAGCTCTCCCCACTTTAACACAGTAGTGATTAGCATAGCATTAGCTATGTGCAGTTTTATGTCTTTTCTGAGTTGCTTCTGCTCTTGGCTCACTCTGAAGGACCTGCTTTCACAGGTTAAAATGAAAAGCACAGAGCAGATGCTGTTGGTTGTGAAGGCTGTCGTTTGTTGTACGCCAGTATACTTTGAAAAATTGTAGTCACATTTAGCCTTGAGCCATTGGGTTTTGATTGGTTTTGATGTGGTGTGTGGTGTTTTTTTTTTTATTCCCCTTTCTGGTATTTTCTATAGACCTACTTATATACTTTTTTGGTGTGTTTTAGGTTTGCATGGTAGCTGTTTGATTATGTTTAATAGCTTCTGTCCCACCTAGCAAAGGGATAGCATCTGTCTAAGACTTCTTCCCAGTGATAGCTTCTATCTAAGACTTTTTCCTAGTGATAGCTTCTATCTAAGACTTCGTTGTTTGGAAATACAATTGCCATATAGGATGCTGACAGCTACCAAAATCCCCTCTGGAGCTCAATCTGTATGGATGCTGTTGGTTAACTCCACAGTACTATGGGTGGCGTAGACAAAGAGGCATAGATTCTGAGCTGTGGTAATAAAAGGGCTATAAATCGCACTGGCAAGGAAATGGATCCCTTCAGATTCAAACTCTGATATTCAGATGTGTTGACGACTTACTACTTTCCTGGAAGCTGTGAGAAGGAGGTACTGAAAAAGGACCATGGCTTGTTGATTTATTATTTTATTTATTTATAAATTCACAAGCAGCTATGTTGTGTGATAGCTTAAAAACGTTTCCCTTTTCCATTGCTAGAACAAGTTAGCTTTCTTGTCTGTTTCAGCAATGGTGAGCTAAGTCATTGGGCTTAAGTGGATTTTCCTTAACACTTTTTTAGCAAATGAGAATAAATCTAATGCTGGTAGCTGACTACTTGATGACTCAAGAAAAATTTGGTTTATTGGGCTGTAACACACAACTCTGAAGAAGATGTAGAGTGGTGGTTTATGTTAACCCACTCTCAATGATTCATCAGGAGAGTTGGGATTCAGTGACTTTCATGCTAGTAATCAAATAAAAGGCAAAACCTCCTTTATTGGATGCTTGGCAACTTCCCCCCTCAACACAGTTTTAAATTCAGGTTTGCCTCCTCTTAGGCATGTTCATCCTGAATCATTTGTTTTTACAACTATCTTGTCAACTGCTGCTTTGTTCTATTTTCAAAGGGAAAAAAATAGCTCAAACTTTGATAATTGCTCTCTGATTAGTTTCATTTTCAGAAACTGGCATGTATATTGTTTCTCTGGCTTTTTGTTTGAATTGTCTCCTGTGGAGATCCTACAGCCCTGAAGTGTGATAAAAATATAATCCTGAGCTTTGGTTGCATTCTCTCTGTCTGTTGCATTCATGTAAGGACCAACACAATGCTTATTCTCATCAGGCTTTCAAAAGGATGCTTACATGGACCTTGAGTGCCTATATTCTGATAGTGTCTTAATGCTTCACCTTTCCTTCTTTGGAGTGGCTTTCATCCCATGTAACTCAGTTCTTCTCTGAGCACTGAGAAAGACCTTTGAAGGACAGAGTTTAATAGATAATCTGTGGTTTAGATGTCCCATATTAACTGTCCCTCATTTTGAATATGTTGTACTTGCATCTCTGGTATGAGATTCTGTGGAGTTTGCAGTGATGAGCTTGTTGCATATGGTGATGAAGCCAGTAATCATTAGCTGCTGAGCTGATGATGAATGAATAGTCTTTTGATAATAAATGGCACTCAGGTAATTTTCCACATTTCATTTATCACCTCCTGATATGAGTCTTGCACACTTGTATTTGTGCAACTTTCACGGGACCTCCCAGTTACGTTAAGCCAGAGTAGGGAAACTTTTGATTCCGCTGAACATGGTCATGAAAGGAACATCCTCAGGAGAAGCTACACCAAAAGAGAAGGATTCTTTGTGTTTTCATGTGGTGTGAGAAGTTTTGCAATGGTGATTTATTTCAGGTGCTAATCCTTGGGGATTGAGGTAATTTTATGTATCATTATAATGTATGGATAGGGTATAGAGCAGAGGAGACTGAATGGGACTTCCTGAGGGAATAGTCCTTGGGTAGGTGCCCCTGGTTGTTCTAAACCTATAATGTGATGCAAAAGACATTGCAAACAACATGCTTGGGAGACAAGGCCTCACAGGCAGAGCAGGGCTTGATTTCAGGGGGTAGTTCAGCGACAGATGAAGTTCATCATAGTCTGTGCCACATCTGGAAATGCTTGCTGCTGCCCTTTGCTTGCCCTACCTATTTCTGCTCCCATTGACTTAAGGGCAGCTGTGCAGTGAGCTAAATCTGTTTCCATTTAGCTGTTTTCTGTTAGTGTTAAGGTGTCAGCAGTCTTATTTTTCAAGGCTACTTTCCAACCGTACATCAGCTCATGGATCTGACTGGCCAGATGGTTGTGTGAACACTGCTGCTGGCACAGGATGGGGGCATGTAGCTGGGGGGCTGCTCTATCCTATGTGGTGACAAGGTGGCTTTATATCATCTTCATCCAACTGTGGAAGTGCACCAGGAGGGGATAGGCCAATCTGCTGGTGCAAGGGGCTCATCAGGTAATGAACGACAAGTTTGTTTGGATCTACCTTGTTAACTTCAGCAGCACTTATAGTGGGAACAATTGCTTTGTGTGGGGGAGAGAGAGAGAGAGTGAACAGATAGTGCCACTCAAAATAGCCCCTTACATATTAAGACTGTAAGCAGTAATTTTTCCCCTCTGAACACCTCTCCTATCGTACTGCAAAGCCTTTCTTCTTTCAATTAGTTTTGCTTTGGAGTGCTTTTTAACCATTTCTGCTGATACTGCCATCAGGGGGAGGAATCCCAGACCTGAGACACTCTAGTAGCAAGCTTTACAGTTGTAGTGATTATGAGTGAAATTAACCAGTTAAGCTTTGATTAGCCTCATTATGTGATGTTTTTAGTAAGGTTTTGTACTTTGTGTTCTAGTTCTTTTTCTTAACATCTTAATTCAAAGGGACAAAAACGCATTTGTAAATGTTGGAATATCTCCAGATTTTTTTGCCATTCTCCCCTACTGAAGTTAATGCTTTGAAGTTAACAGAGGGCTTTTAAAGCTTCTCTGTTCTGAAGTCCAGATGCTATTTGCTGGGAAATGTCTCACCATCAGACCTTTTAATTGGAAGCATTTTCTTAACAGTTTCTGTCTGTGTGTGCTTGCATGTCCAAATACAGTAGTTTCCATGGCTCTGCTTGCTTCACTGAAAAGTGAGTGAGTGGAAGCATTTTGCAGAGTGTATATTGACAAATGGGTTACATGCATTATTAACTTTGCTGTAGTGACAGCTGCTTGGAGCTAGAAGCAACTGTACAGACAAGTCTGTTAGGGACTAGGATGTTTGGTGCATAGAGACTTGTGTGCTGAGTTGCCTGGGAAGTGGAGTGAGGGAAGAAGTGATACTGACTCTGCTTCTGCTAACTTTTCCCTGAGATAAAGACCAAACCCTGAGTGCAGATGAATAAATCTGCATGGAAAGTTTGCTCTGTGTCTTGCATGTGGCATTGTGATGTAATTGGGCCCCTGACTACTACAAGGACGTTGACTTGCTGGAGAATGTCCAGAGAAGAGTAATGAAGGTTATGAAGGGCCTGGAGAAAAAAATATTGTGAGGAGTAGCTAAGGGAAGTGAGGTCATTGAGTCTAGGAAAGAGGAGGCTCACAGGAGACCTCGTCACTGTCTGCAGCTATCTAAAAGGATGTTGTAGAGAAGTGTGGGGGGGTCACAATCACAAAGTCATTGTGGCTGGAAAAGAACTCTCAGATCATCAAGTTGAGCCTATGACCTAACACCATGACAATAGCTAAACTATGCCACCAAGTGCCACATCCAATCTTTTCTTAAAGACCTCCAGGGATGGTGGTCCATCTCATCTCCCTAGTATACAGTGATAGAATGAGAGTGAAGGGCCTCAAATTGCACCAGGGAAGATTTTGGATCTTAGGAAAATAATCTTTGCTCAGAGGGTGGTCAGACTCAGTGAGGTGGTGAAGTCACCATCCTTGGAGGTGTTCAGAAGTCAGGCAGATGCTCATAGATTCATGAAATCATAGAACCATAAAATGTCAGAGGTTGGGAGGGATCTCAAAAGATCATCTGGTCCAGCCCCCCTGCCAGAGCAGGATCACCTAGAACAGATCACATTGGAATGCATCCAGATGGTTCTTGAGTATCTCCAAAGAGGGAGACTCCACAACCTCCCTGGGCAGCCTGTTCCAGTGCTCTGTTAGCCTCACAGTGAAAAAATTCTTCCTCAGGTTCACGTGGAACCTCCTATGCCTCAAACATGGAACCTTCTGTACCTCATACTAGGTTGGAAGGGACCTTGAGGATCATCTAGTCCAACCTTTCAGGGTAAGAACATAGTTTAAATGAGATGGTCTGTGAAAGCATCTGATGCAGGGGCATCCACCACCTCCTTTGGGCATTTATTCCAATGTTTAACAGTTTGAATGCTGAACATTTTTGTTTTTTTCTGGCATCTAGTACAAATCTCCCTAGCAGCAACTTATGCCAATTACTCCTTGTCTTTACCATGTGACTCTTTGTAAAAATGGTGCTTCAGGACATGGTTTGGTGGCCTTGGTAGTGCTAGGTCAACAGCTGGACTCGATTTTACAGGTGGCTTCCAACTGAAACAATTCTATGATTCTGTGATGTCTCCTGCACTTGGGATTTGCTCTAGTGTTGGTTTCACCTAAGGTTTCCTGAAACTGTTGGAACCAACCAGAATGTGTAACTGTACTTGGGCAGACTTTTTCATAATTAACTGAAATCTCCAGGGTTTGCACAAGGACAGCGATGGCAAAGGCAGTCTGCTGGAGTGTTTAGTGTTGAGTTAAAGGCTGAGGTGCCAGGCAAAGAATATTCAGGTGATATTCAGTTAATTAAGTCAAACCAGCACATTCCTGCTTTTGCTTCAGGCAGAGTGTGACAGGTGATAAAGGGAAGTCTTTAGCCTATAGCCTTTTAGGGATTTAAGGCTGTTGGCTTGATCTGTTTGCGTCTCTTTACTTGAGTCTACATCTCTGTATGTTCTGGAGCCTTCGAAGCGTATATGCTGAATACAGTTGCCTCTTATTACCCTAAACAAACTTCTTGGATTTCTTAAATGTCTAAAGTGCATCTTTGATTACTTTGCCAGATGTCCATATGATTTTCCTGTGTGTTCTTACGTTCCTTTCCTTTCATTATATATGATTGTGTCTAAAGCAGGCCACATTCAGAGCTCTGCAGCAGAAGTGATGTGTGAAAGAGCTGAAGAGCCACATCAACATCTACTTTTTAATTTTTTTTTTAATGTGGAACGGCCAGAAAGCTTTTTCATGGTGGTCTTTGCACTCAAGCAGATCTACAAGAAACTAGATGGCCAGTCACTGCTGCTAAAATCTTTAGATCCCTCTTTAATGCTTGACTTCTATGCATGAATCCAGAAGCTTCTTTTGATAAAAATATTTTTAAAGAAAAGATGAATTTGTTTTGTTCTCCAGTGAGTGTTTATAAATATCTTAATCTCTTTCTACCTATTGAAACAACAAAAAAAGGAGAAGGATTTGATTAAAATCAAACTATTTGTGACTTTCACAAATTTGGAAAGTGTCAGCATGTCCTGTTTTGTCAGTTTAATGAGAAATGAGCTCATTAGTGTGAATTTGAAAATCAGCTGAAATTGAAAAGTACAATAAAAACGTGTTTGTTGCTGAAATGATGCATTCTCTATGATTTAAGCAATGCAGCAGTATAGTGAAAAGGGAATGTTTGACGTTACAACTTTTTATACTTAGAAGAATGAGCAGTTTTGAAGTGGTCTGTGGAGGTTGCAAATGAGCCAAAAGATGTCCTTTCTCGCACAGCATCTGGCTAACAGTGACATTCACTGGTACAGAAGGCTTCATTCCCAATGTTTTATCCGTGCTCAAAAACATAGGAAAGGAAGACAAATCAATCCTCTGCCTGCAAAGCAGTAGAACATATTTTTTGTTTGTGCATATGCTTGAATTTCAGTCTGCTTGAAGCAGGGAAGTTGCACTGGGGGAGGTATCGTGGCATACTTGCCCAGTTCTTATTCTGTATTGGAGGCATCTGCTACTCGTTGCTGTGGGAGCCTGGATGTGGGATAGACAGCTCCTTTGTCAGATCCAGAGCAGCTGTTCTTATTGAATATAGCTGCTCCAACAAGATGTTACAAACCTAGCTAGCACTGCTCATATGCTGCAAACTTGAAGAAGTGACAAGACCCAAAATGTGCTTGCTGTCAGATGCTGGTTAATAGAAGCAGCAAGCAGTTTTTCTCTGGGTGTTTGTAATGCTGCTGTGACTGGGAGAATTTTTTACTGTTTGTCCTTGCCCTGTAACATTTTTCATGGTTGAAGTTTTGTCAGAAAAAAATCAGTTCAGCTGTAGACCAGGCAGTTTATAGGATGCAGTGTTGCTGTCCTGTAACATCTCTAGGTTTGGTTTCCCTTATTAGGGCTAAAATGTGCTTGGGCTTAGTAGAGATTCTCTGGTTTGTGGTGTGGGAGATAAATCATTGAAAAAACAAGTTGAAGAAAAATCTTTGCGCTGGAGAGACAAGACTGTAATCAGGACAGGATGGGACTGAGAGCTGCTGGCTTTTTGGATCAACAGGAGAGTTGGTTTCAGAACAGGGACTGCCAAACCCCTTCAATTTTGTCAGTTTTCTCTGTTTGCTTTATGAAGTGACAGAACGCACCTGAGGGGCAAGAGAACTGTATTCATAGAGGCAGGCTCATTATGGAAAGGAAATAAAAGATTAAGCAAGCCACTGCTGATTCTGATTGCTTTGGGGGACTCAAAATCCAAGAACTCTGCAGCTTGTATGCCTAATTTTGCCCTCCCCTTTCCCTCTTATCTGTTGAGACCATTATTGAGCATGCTTGGCCAAGATTTTATTTAGGCTCCCCCTGAGATTGAAATGTGGTGACAAGCTGAATGTGTCAAAGATGCTTGCATACTCTGTTGTTTAATAATAACAACAACTCAGAACCATTGCGAGGCTATTTTTTTGTCAGGCTTGCAGCTCACAGAGAAAACTCAAATAATGTTACTTGCTAAAAAATTGTTGGCATCTCTCCTCTTCTTTGTTCTTGTATTTAAAAGATTGCACATGTGTACAATTTTTTTAATAGGATGTTATCTTCCTAAAAGAAAAGCTTGCATTGCAAAGTTTTCTCTGTGGTTATTTTTTTTGCAGTATAGAACTACTGTGCAGCAAATCCTGCCAGAATTGTTGTCATCAAAGCAGCCTGGAGCTGAAGAAGGATATAGGCTCCAACAGATAAACCCACTGCTTCTCCTATTTCGGTCTGTACACTGCCTTGTGCATGCCAACTGCATGAGTGGCATTCAGCAAAAGTAACTTTCCCTTGACTTTCTGGAAGTGAAGACTGATTGATTAATGCAGTTAGCAATTAAATGCATTATCCCTTAATTGTAAACAGCACCAAAAGGGCACGAATTAATGGGGAAAGGGATTCTTTAAGTCGTTTTTGACCTCAGTCCTTTAAGTTGTGCTTACAGGCACAGAGAACCTCGACCGTGCAGAGGTGTGTGAGGCTGGAGCCTTCCTTTGCAACCCCTGTGGCATTTTTTTCCTCTGGTTCAGTGAGATATGTAGAGTCTTACCCCATAGATAAGCAGAAACAGCAGTTTGTTGCTCGCCACTGCTTGTAGGGGTCTTTTGAGGCAGTGATGGACCATCCCTGCTTCAGAGCTCTTGGGATACAGGTGGTGCTGGCAGTCCAGTGGCCTCATGGGCTTTCCAGGGTGTGGGGCTAGGTGCCAGTTTTGGGGTGGTGCCAGGAGGTAATTTGGAATGAGTGGTTTTAAAGTAACTGCCTCTTTCTGTGTGGGACCAGCAGCAGTTAGTAGGGCTGTCTGGGAAAACATGTGAGAAGACTGTAGACAGGACAGGCAGCACAGAGGTCTGCCTCTGAGTTTCCAGCCTTTCAGCCACCCAGACCTTGCAGCAATCAAGTCTCTTAAGAGACCAGCCACAGATGGGGCTGGTGGAGACCTCCCACAGGCTGCCAGGTCATCAGCAAGACCCTTAGGGCACCACTGACTGGGAAACGTCACATGAATGTACATGTACTATGTATGTGAAAATAGAAAAGGGCAGTTGCACATCACCCTTTCTCTTCTTTATTATGTTAGTTTTCTATAGTGGAAAATACAGACCAATAAAGATTTTCACACCTATTCCAAGAATTCAGTCCTATGTTTCCTCTGGAACATTTAGTGACAGATTTTGGGATGCATCAATAAAACCATGTGGAAAAACTTCATTGTGATAAATTGAAGGGGAGGAAGTGCTTCAGATGACCTCAATACTCTTGCTTTTGTGATGATAATATTTCTATTATTATTTTAGTTTTATGTTTATGTTGTGTTATTCTTAGTCTCAGTAAAGAAAGCTGAAAGGATGATGTTTTGTCTGAGGCTACTGTGAGACACCTTATTACTCATGTATTGGGTCCTTGACTCTGTATGCTCTGGCTTAGAACAATTCTAGGAAAGAAAATTTCTTGTGCGTACCAATTACATGAGTGAAGTTTCAGGGAAAGTAACTTGCCCTCGACTTTTTGGAGTTCTTGACAGAGAGAGTGGCACTGGAATGGGCTGCCCAGGGAGGTGGTGGAGTTGCTGTCCCTGGGGGTGTTCAAGAAAAGCCTGGATGAGGCACTTAGTGCCATGGTCTAGTTGATTGGACAGGGCTGGGTGCTAGGTTGGCCTGGATGATCTTGGAGGTCTCTTCTAACCTGGCTGATTCTATGATTCTATTATCTGTCCTGTTTTCTCTTCAGACTTCTTGGCATCACTGGCAAATTGAGCTTTATAGTGGCAGTAGAAGGATTTTGGAGTAGAGAGGTGACAAGGGAGGAAGGCCACTACCTCACTTCCCCCCTCACCTGATGTTGAAGCTCACCTATGGGTGGAGAAGAACTGCTGTCACTCTTCCTAGGCTCTAGGGAAACCTTGTCCTCTGATGTGCTATGAAGTGTGGCTTTGCCTCTTTAACATCATCGGTAAGAATGTGGTTATGAAAATTTCAGGCAAGATTAAAATCATGATGTGGGTGAGCTGGGGACAAAACATGTGAAGAGTCACCTCAAAAAAAACCCTCTCTTTTCCAGATAGGTATTTTGGCATCAGGATCCTGTCTTTATGTGACAGTTGCTAACCACTATTATTCCAAAATAGTGTTGTTTTTTTTTACCACTCATTTTTCCAAGGGGAACCAACCGTGTGTTTTTTTGACTACTGCTAGCTTGTGCTGAGAGGATGATTCTATAGATGAACCTGACTGTTGGATTTTGTATTTTTATGCACAGCTTTCATCAGGATGAAATATTTTAAAATCCATTTGGTACCAAGTTCCCTAGCTGAATGATGCTAAATTTCTTGGCATCTTCTGATCAGTAAGCTAGAGGAAGGAACTGGCATATCAGCTGTGCTGTATAATTCCTTCGACTTTTCGGACTTGCAAAAGAAATAATCAGTTAAATTACTTCCCTAGAAATAGTAAAGATATAACCCTGCAAATTGCCTCCCTTATATCTTAAATTGTTTCAAAGCCTGGCATGACAAAGTGAAGGGGGAAGGATAATTTCATGAATGTAGCACTGACACAAAAAAAAGCTGGGAAGCATGTTGAGCAGATGGCCAAGAGTAACAGTCAGGTGGATTGGTGCAGTGAAGATTAGATATCATACTTCCTTTCATTTATAGGCTTGGAAACTGTTTCTCTCCATTTCTTTCATCAAAGTAATCAGCTTTTATGCTTGTTAGTGAACTGTAATGAGTTTGAGACGTCACTGGGAGTTTGTTACATTATTATAGCAGTCAATGCCTTTTCCCCCCACCATTTGCTGCTTTGGAAATGGCATCTTTGTAGAACATCTCACCTGCCTGAATTTCTTTGAGTAAATGCAGTATAAGCAGTTGAAGTCATCACTGGTAATGGATGTTAGATAGTGTCTTGGATACTGCAGCATGAATTGTAAGATGACTGTATTCTGTCGTGATGAATATTAGATAATGATACCTTGTCCCTGTAAGAATAACTTATCCTACTATTCAGAATGATCTTATGAGTTCCTCGGATTCATGGGAAATAACTTAGTAGAAGCCATAAACTATTCAGATTTTGCTGAATATTCTAATCACACTTGCACCATTCCTAATTATGAATTTGAGGGACTGCCAAGAAAGAGACAGAGGCAGCATATAACAGCTTTCCATTAACTCTGTATTGGAGGGCTGGCTCTGTGAGTGCTCTTGTGGTGTAGGTGTAAGTTGTCTTGGATGTTTTCTGTTCCCAGCAATCACCTCAGCACAGCTCTTCCATGTATTCCACATCAGGTACTGCCTAGCTGTAGGCATCACTGAAGAAAGTTTTTTCCTCATGTGTGTAGTGCTTAGGGTGAGTCCAAAAAGTTGCTTGCTTCAGCAAGACATCAGGGCTCAGATCTTCCCATAGGATACACAAAAATCACAGAATCAACCAGGTTGGAAGAGACCTCCAAGATCATAGAGCCCAACCTAGCACCCAGCCCTGTCCAGTCAACTAGACTATGGCATTAAGTGCCTCATCCAGTCTTTCTTGAACATCTCCAGGGACAATGACTCCACCACCTCCCTGGGCAGCCCATTCCAGTGCATATCACTCTCTCTGGGAAGAACTTCCTCCTAACATCCAGCCTAGACCTCTTCTGGCACAACTTGAGACTGTGTCCCCTTCTTCTGTTGCTGGTTGTCTGGGAGAAGAGACCAACCCCCACCTGGCTACAGCCTCTCTTCAGGTAGTTGTAGGCAGCAATGAGGTCATCCCTGAGCCTCCTCTTCTCCAGGCTAAACACGCCCAGCTCCCCCAGCCTTTCCTCATAGGGCTGTGCTCCAGGCCTCCACCAGCTTTGTTGCCCTTCTCTGGACAGATTCCAGTATCTCTCTTGAATTGAGGAGCCCAGACCTGGACACAGTACTCAGTGTGTGGCCTAAAACTAGCTCTGGCTGCAGGCTATAGTATTTCCTATTGGTTATAACACTCTGAGGTCTCCTCTAGAGGTGAAAGTAATCAACAGGAGCACCTTGGCTGTGTAACTCTCATGGAGAGTTTGTGTGTGTCTGGAACATTAATTTGACTGAGGTACACAGTAGGAGAGCTGAGCACCCAAACTGAAGTTCTTGAGATGTACTTAGAGCAGCTCTTTAGATATGAGGTGTTCTGACTCTTGATTGGCAGGCTAACATTTTTTTACAGGAGAAAAGGAAGTACTGAAAGATGGCAAAACTTGACCCAGGTTACAGAGTGACTGCAGAGAGAAACTCCAACACTACTGATGGTTTCCACAAGGCTCTCTGAATAAGCATACTACTTAAAGGTACTGTTTTTCTACAGGGGCAATGTGTCATCTGGAGAGACAGTGAAACACAGAAGCGTTTTCTCCTTGATAGCTAGAAGGATTAGCACAGAAGGTGGCATGCTGGGAAGGCCAAGTGAATGTATGCAAAACCAGAGATCAATGTGAGTCTGCAATCTTACAGATTCCAGATTTCACATCTTTTTTTTATGGTGGGATGTGTTCAGAGACAATATAATGTGCATTAACAAAGGGATGGAACTTTATCTTAGACAAAAACAGGAGACTGCCAGCACTGTTAATACAGGTTGCATGGTTGTGTTGTGAAATAGCCTAGGCTTCAAAAGAGCTATTTTTACCACATTAGCCACAGAACAACCAGGAAGGCTGTAGCTGTTTTTGCAGCAAAGCAGTGTAAGAGATTTACTGCCTATTACAAAAGACAGTGAGAGATGCAGAATGCTAAAGGATATAAAATAAATGCTGAAAGACATTTGTCAGAAGAAAGCTGATTAGCTACAGGCGTAGATTTTAGGGCTCTGCCTTTGCACAACTAACTCGATACAAACCACAAGTGACGGCCAAAATTCCACTCAATGTACCTTTCACATGCTCATGGATACGAGGAGATACATATCTGTGTACAAGTATCCCCAAGGAGTTCCACAGAACTCCTTTTGCTGTGGATGATGATTCTTGATATTAATTCTCATCTTCTATGCTAAAATTTCAAGATCCAGTCTTAGAATTTCTCTCCAACTCCAGAGAATTTCTTTTTCTTAGTCCATATATATAGAGAAAAGCTCTCCAAAGTATTTTGGAAACTGGTTTCCAACTATGCAGACCTGTCAGATTTTGCTCCAGGGGTAGGTTCTGCTTAAAAGACTACCTGGTGTGTGTTGTTTTAGATAGGCTTGCTGGGTATATGTGGAATTTGGAATGTACAGTAGTGTGCTCAGTGCCAGATTTTACAGCACAGAACTTTTTAAAGGTAGGAGAAGCACAATAATATTTCACCTCCTAAGTAAAGTTTATGCTGATTCCATTTTGGCAGACCAAGCAACAGTTTTGTGAGGTAGTGTCAAACCCAGCATTTTAAGCTTGGGCAGAAAAATGAAAGCAAGAGTAAGCATTATGGAGTACAAGGCTAGCATTGTACATTTAAATGAGCTCACAAAACCATGAAATTCTTCATATGGAGATAATTTTTTTTCTGGTGATGCCTCTAGGGGGACATCTCTTGCTGGTTTCCTTAGGACATTTTCAAATAAACAGCAGCCCATGTTTTGGTTTTTTTTTTTTTCGTGTTGAAAAGATAAAAAAATCACCCACAGTATTTTTTTAATTGGAGAAGGAGAAAGTGGAAGGAATCTTGGAGATATTTTCTTTGTGTTCAGATCATTTTGAGTTACGTTCCCTAAGGCTCTCTCAGAAAAACTGTGTAGCAAGGCTGTATTTTTAAAACCTGAAGTTGTTAGTGCTTGCAGTGTAGTTATGTATATATAGCACTGTAGTTACAGAGTGATGGCTGTGTGTATGTGCACATATGTCTGTGAGGCTGCACATGTAGCTCTGCTTTTGAAATGTCTGCCTGTGAAGAAGTCGAATTTGTATTTCCAGAGCCTCTCTGTCAAAATCCTAGATTAAACAGGGCAAGTACTTGGGAAATCTGCAGGGCAAGATGAGACAATATGAGATGAGTGAAGGTCTGCTGCCCTCTAGAAAATGCTGAATACTTGAAAAAATTAGTCAAGGGTAGATTTGTATTTAACCTGCTCCTGAGATGTGAAAACAGTTGGGAAATAAATTGTTGCTGCAGTACCGGAGGAATAATTCTATGTTCTTTCTTTTAGTTTGGCTCCAGTTTGGCTCAGAGTTTGTGAACAGGTACAAGTGAGCACACAGTCTGGGTTCTTACTGCTGGCTGAGGAATCTGACACCCTGCAATCTGGGCAGGCCATATCAAACAATTTACATGGTGAACCAGAGCATTCTAAATCCAGTGGCAGTCCCCCCCAGCTACTGGAGGTTATAGTAAAGGGGCAATTGTTATTTCTAGGTTGATGAGAACGGACAGTTAGTTCCCCAATGCTGGAGGTTGTCAAGGATACAGCTACAGTAACTTGGAAGGGCCTCACATGCTATTTTTTTTTTTTAAGAACAGCCCACCAGAGTCAGTCAGGATCACCAGATCAGAGAGAATGTTAAGAAGTGCTGGCTGATGGAGCTCCAGGTCACTAAATGTCAAGCAATAACCCAGGAGCTAAAAATTTTCACAGTGTGCCTAGAAAATTAAGGGCTCTAATTACTAGCAATTATACTAAACAGCTCTCTTAAAACACAACTCAGTGCTTTCCAATGGTCAGACAGGCAAATAGTCTGTTAAAAATTAAGAGGGAAGGTGAGAACTGAAGAGGAAAGGCTGTTTTGCTACTGTATGAGCACATGTGTAAGTTCCTATCTTGAATGTTGCTTTATCTGAAAAAGAAAGTTAACTGAGCTAGGAGAGAGTGCAGAAAAAGGAAATAGGAATGACCTAGGGCATGGAATAACTTTTTCTTGAGAGGAAAATGACTGAATTAGCACTTCAGCTTGTAAAGATATTGAAGAAGAAATGAGAAAAAATCTGTGAGATAATAAAGGGGTAGAGAAGACAAGTGATCATTTTGTGCTTCTCAGGAGCATGGCTATAGGAAGACACTGAGGTACTGGCTGCAGGAAGTGAGAATAACACCTTCAAGAGGAACCAAGGCCTGTACAGAATATTCTCATGCTTTCTCAGTATCTGCTTCTGACTATTAATGGCTTCGTGTCTGACATGGTGTAGCTGTCGTCATACCAAATCTAGCCAGTTGGTGCTGTCTAATCTGGAAATTATCAGTTCGGGTGCAGGGATGCAGTAGACAATGCAGAAATTACGGCCTTTATGGTGATAATGGATAACCTAGCATCACAGGGGACTCATGCTAGGTTGTCTGGGCTCTGAATACGTTCTGTTGTGTGAATTTCTCGATATCCATGGGATAGGTTTCACGTTAGCTTTACTGTTGACTTTCTCAGACTATTTTGAGACACCTGAGGGTTGATGACTTTATTCTAGCAGTATGTTGATGGTCCCAGAGGGCTGGAACTTTAGTCTGATACCTTCTCCTAAGACAACAATTGTATCAGGTCAATCTTTGGTGCTAGTGTGTTGGATGATTTGATCAGGGAAGTAGGTGTGTCTGGACATTGCCATATGTACTGGTATTAGTAACCCATTGGGTACAGTCCAGGAGGGATGACTGATTTTTTTCAGGAATCCCGTCCAAGCTTAGGAGTGGACCATCTTGACACCAGGAAATCAAAGGTGGCAGAAGATTTATGTTAATGAACAAGCAGTTTGTAGAAAAGATCCTGGGAGGATCTATGGATCCTGCAAAGGGGCACCAAGATGATGAGTGGGTCAGAGAATGTGACATTAGAAAAGGCTGAGAGAGCTGAGACTGTTCAGCCTGTAGAAGGGAAGGCTCAGGGAGGATCTCCTCAGTGCGTGTGAACGCCTGATGGGGGATTGTAAAGAAGATGGATTGAGACTCTTCTTAGTCTTGTCTGGCGACATGACAAGAAAAGGTGAGCACAGATTGAAGTGCAGGAAGTTCACTGTATTTCCACTAAAATGCAAGAAAAAGCCTTGTTCACTGCAAGTGTGGTCGATACTGAAGCAGGTCTCTTAGGGAGGCTGAGGAGATCCTTGAAGATACCAAAGCCTGTCTGAACATAGTCCTGTTATCCTGCTGTAGCTGACATTGTTTTGAGCAGGATGTTGGTCTAGATTGCGCTAGCTGGGATATTTTGGTGAGAAGAATTAGATTATAGGCTATAAAAAGCAAACAATGGTGATGTCTACTTCACTCACAGGCTTGCTGAGATGTATAACAACAAGAACACATAGATAACACAGAGTTTTTTCCTCGCTGGCTTTTTGAGCTGCACTTCTCTCTCTATCCTAACTTCCTGTCTGACTAATCCATCTGCTTCCTAACGCCCCCTAGCCAACCCTCCAAACTCACCTTGAACATAAGGCAAAGTCTGGGGTAAGGTGGAGAGGTGGGAAGAAGGTGGAAGGGTGGTTGAGAGCCCCTCCTGGGGATTCTGGTTTCTGGGAGGGCTGTTGTGTTTCTGTATTACTTTTTAACTTGTATATTTCTGTCTCTAGCTGTATAGATTGTAAATATCTGCTTGTATGTTGTGCTAAGCTGTAAATACATCTTCATTTTCCAGTTTCCAAATTGGCTGAGTTTAGTCTGGGTGATTTTCTTAGGTGTGAGGGGGTGGATAACACCCAAACCATCACATAGATGATCAAGAAATAGCTTCCTGTGTTGGAGATTCTGATTAAAGCATCAGTGTTGGAGTGACCGTGTGAGCAGCTGGCTGCAGTGCTATCATGTTGCAGCTCTCTGGTAGCAAATATGATGGAAATCTTTAGGGGCAAGACTCTGTTAAAGTGCATTAGATGCAGATGTGTCTATATGTGCAAATATGCAATGGGTAGGTATTGCAAATGTAATTTGGCTAAGTGCCTGGAGTTCTGCATTTCGAGCTGCAATAATCTGTCTCCGTAGTAGTGTTGTGCCTACAGAGCTCTGCTGTCATACACTATTGTATGTCTTGGTGCGTTGTACTGGAAGGTGATGAAGGTTGTAGTTTGAGTCCCAGAGAAGGAAAGTCCCCTAAGGAAACTACAGGGACCAAGACCCATCCCAGGGGATTGATCTGGGTGTCCCAGGATGTTCTGATAGTGTTATTCCATCCCATTTTCTGGTACCACAGCTTATTAAGCCAGTGCTTGGTTGATACTGCTCTTTTCCCCTCCTTGCCTTTCCTCCCTTCCCCTCTTTTCTCTGTGAAGAGCTCACTTCCCTTCTGATCTCTCGGTTGGTGTGGGGCAGGTGGCTCCTAGCTGGCAGGGGACTCTGAGCTGCGTCATGCGGCCTGCTGAGGCCTTGTAGGCCTACGATGGGGGTGGGGGAGCAGTTGGGGCCTACTCTCAGGCCTGCCGAGGGCGGAACAGGCGGAGGATTCTAGATGGCTTTAGTCTGACAGACTTGGCTTAGCTTGTGGATGTATTTGCTCTACCTGATTGCCTTTTGCATATAGGCACCTGTAAATAGGATCTCTCTTTAAACTTCCAGTCAGCGTGCAGTATCTTCATTCTCACTCTAAAAGGAGTAAGAGTCACTTCTGTCATCCAGTCCTGGTTTGCTCGTGGCCTCAAACGACAACAGGAGGTATGGCAAATGTGATTTGGCTAAGTGCCTGGAGTTCTGCATTTTTAGCTGGAGTAATTTATCTCTGTAGCAGTGTTGTGCCTGCACAGCTGTGCTGTCATACACTGTTGTGTGTCTCGGTGTGTTGTACTGGAAGGTGTTGATGAAGGTGCCTAACATCCATCTCTTACTATTCCCTGGAAGCCTAAGCTCATCGTAACTTTGAACATCTTGTCCTAATAAAAAGCAGCGTTTTAGCATATTGTCACATAAAACTGTTGTTAAATAGGAGGTGCAGAAATGGTTTTACAGAGAATGGTTTTGTTCAGCCTCCTGAGAAAGTCTTGATTTGAACTGAATAGTGACAGGTAAGTACATTTTACTTCTGTGTGGTAAGCTTGTACTGAGTCATTACATCCAGCTGGATTTTGCACAGGCATTTTTTTTTCCCCATTTAAATCACTTTTCAATGATGAGGACAAATAGAGACTCTGAGGAATGGTGGGACTGATGGATGGAAAAAGAATACTCTAGATACCAGGTCAACAGATTTCTTTGGTATATGTTAGTATCTAAAGAAGAAAAGCTCAGGCTGCTAGTTTATCTGGAGGGAAAATGAATGCTCCACAACCTAATTAATGCATATTTCTGTGGTTTAGAGGTAAGAAAATTAATTGCTGTGAGTTCAGTGATGGAATCAAGATCAGATTCACCGTAGCCTGTGAGCAGTGGTTCAGTTTCACTTTGTCAGACTGTTTCATCAGTATATACTTAAGGAAATGGAAACCTCAAAGGTCTCAGACCTTTACAATCAAACAAAGACAGAAATTTCCCTCTGCCTCACCTGGTGTGTTCCTCTGAAAAGCAAACAAAGCTGGCTGTGATGTGGGAGATGTACCTGAGCCACAGGGAAGAAATACGTATGGTACAGATGCTCCAAAATGTAATAATTGAGAAAGGCAGTGGCAGTTACATGTTTTGTAGACACTGACATGTTTGTCACTGGCGGGCTAGTAGTTTGCTGTGGTTTTCTTTTAATCTGTGACATAGGGGAAAGTAGCTAAAATCAACTTCTGTATCAAAGGCACGATACCCTCTGCTTTAAAGAGCATCAGATTCATAGCCTGGAGCCTTATCTCTCTTGAGGGATGCTATCTTTTACAGTGCATGCAGACAGGGAGCACTCTTGAGACAGTAACTGTATCTGTCCTTACTCCAGCAAAGGAAATGTTTCTTCTTGAGAAACTCCAGGAAAAAAATGTGCAGAAGACAAAGAGAACAGAGAAAACTTCTTTTGCCCCTAAGGCATTAGGAGTGTGCAATGGCTTGAATACATAATACGTGTTTAAAAAACCCTAAGAAACAGAAAAATCCCAAATGCTAAACTTTTTCATGGAATCACAGAATGTTAGGGGTTGGAAGGGACCTCAAAAGATCATCAAGTCCAGCACCCCTGCCAGAGCAGGATCTCCTAGACTAGGTCACACAGGAATGCACCCAGGTGGGTTTGGAATGTCTCCAGTGAAGGAGACTCCACAAGCTCTCTAAGCAGCCTGGTCCAGTGTTCTGTCACACTCACAGTGAAAAACGTTTTCCTTTTGGTTGCCTATGTATCACAGTATCACAGTCTCATCTATCTTGACAATAAGCAACACTGGGAGAATCTGAAGAATTTTTTCTTTAATAGCCATAGGTATGTCCTATGTATGTTAAGAAATGTGAATCCTGCCTGGCTCCTTCTGAAATTAGATCTGAATTATGCTCTTTGGCGAGAGCCATGACCTCACAGACCTCCTCAGACTCTGGCAAAGCTTTACCGTGATCTTTATTGTACACTGAAATGGTGTGTCTGAAAGATTAGGGGAGATTAATCTGAAAGATGTCCCCAAGCTGATATAAAACCAGATTATACATGCTGAAGCTGGAGAAACAATCTGTCTGTTAAAATGTGCTGATTTGCATGAAACGTTGTAATTGCTAAGAAAATGTACAGAGCACCCTCTCTTTATTCTGTGCACTATAATAGTTTCTCATTTTTATTCAGGTCTTGAAAATTTGGAAGAGAAAGGGTATGCTGAAAAATAGTGTGACAGGGTGTCACAGAAGAAGGGATTTAGGTTGCTCAAAGAATTGCTGTCAGAGATTCACTTGACAGGGAATGTAGGAATTAGGCTGGTGCACAGGGGCCAGGCATCTTTAAAATGTTTTAATTTTTCTTTTTGGAGGGTAGAAGGTTACTAACTTCATGCTCCACATAAATATCTGCTCTATGTGAATATTGAAATGAAAACCAATAATATAGCCAGCTTGTAGGAAAAAAAAATATAAACCGTATGGGTTTTGTTCAAAATGGGAAATTAAAGATACTTGAAGCACAGTCTGGACAGATTAAAATACCTTTTGCTCATGCTGAAACTCTGCTCATAGAGCAGGTAATCAGTTTGCATATCCCACTTGGAAAACTTTTAATTAGACTCATGAAATGAGGCAGGCTATGGTGTGCTTGCTTGGAGAAGTGCATTGTTGCATGAGTACACCTTGTGATCTCATGGCCTGTGGGATCAAGCTATATTGCAAACCTAACTCTCTAGTTCAAAATAGTAATTTACAGTTTGTGAACAGGGAACATAAAGGAAAAGAGGCAAAATGGGGGGAAAAAGAGTTAATAATGGAGAAGAGCCTTCAGGCTGAGCTAAGTCAGGAGATCAAGGAGGGAAGTGTGATGCCAAAGTTTTGTCTCAGAATATTGGATTACTTTGTGGCTATTTAAAAACAAACCCAGGACCTTGCACTTGGCCTTGTTGAACCTCATGAGGTTCACACAAGCTCACTTCTCAAGTTTCCACATTACTTCTATACTTTAAAATATCCACTAATGTTGGTTTTCCTGGCATACTGCTTGGTTAACAGGATGTTAGGGGTTGGAAGGGACCCAAGGAGGTCGTTGAGTCCAATCCTTCTGCCAGAGCAGGACAATACTATCTAGCACAAATCACAGAGGAACACATCCAGGCAGACCTTGAAAGTCTCCAGAGAAGGAGACCCCACAACCTCTCTGGGAAGCCTGTTCCAGTGCTCTGTGACCCTTATAGTAAAGAAGTTCCCCCTTGTGTTGAGGTGGAACCTATGGTTAATATACAACAGTAGATCTATCAGTGTGTGATATATGTAAAACCCAAATCAAACCCCACCTGTGTAAGTGTGTATATCTGCAAAATTTATGTCATAAGTACCTGTCAATAATGAAGGAACTGTGTGCTATGGAATAATTAAGGCCTAAAAATATGGAAAACAATAGAATTACTGATCCTGATACCATAACTGACAATAGATACTTCTGACTAGGCTAGGCTTGCTTGAATAGTTGAAATCTGGTCTTTTGACCTGACTAAATTGTCTTACTCAGCATCCCTCTGAGGACCCTGTGGGAGAATGATACTGCCTGTGGATGTAGCTTATAATGGAAACTGGTAGTAGTGGTCACCAGAAAGGGAAGGGATCTGAATAGTCTGGTCAAGCCAATAAATCCACTTCTTTAATGTATGTACATTATCTGATGTCAGATATTTTCAGCCCTCCTGCCTCCAGTGGGAGCTGAATGCAAACAGCAGTCCAGGGACCTTCTCCTCCTTTTGAAGACATGTAGTTGTAGCACTGAGAACAGGACAGTGCTTGTAGTATCCCATAAGGAGTAAAATACACTGAATTTCATCTTTCTTTTGTTTTTCCTTATGGCTAAGCTAGTAAGTAACAAGATGAGTGAAATGGTGCAGTTAGTGCTGATCAGCAAATGTGTCTTAAAGGTCAGGAAATGTCACCTTGTTCTTCTCTGTTGTCGCTCAGACTGGGTCACTGCTCAGTGTGTGTGGGAGAGCGATAGATAGGCTCAGTTTGAGGGGAAAAATGTTTGAGAGACTTCTGTTTTCTCCTTGAGGACATCTCTATCATCACCTATGCATGTTTCATCTAATACTGCCAAAGCCTGGGATGAATATAAATGTATATTGCTCAGAGCCAAAATCCTGATGTTGCTGGAAGCCATAGCAATTACACGTAAAAAAACCCATTGCAAAGGTTGGCATTGCCTTTGTGAGTGTTACTGTACTGCGGTGCCATCACGCCCTCATTCACATTCAGTCTTAAATGAAAAGAGCGAGAGTTTAATTATGGCATCTTACTGCAGATGAGCATTAATTAGTCTTAAAGTCCATTAGGTGTAATAGGATAATTTCAGGAGAGGGCTCTGTGGAGTTGGATACTGACTCTCAGAAAGTGCAGAGCAGCATCTGAGAATGTGAAGACTGCAAATATCTGCTCTAGGAGTGACCAAAGCTCATAATGAATTTAACCAGAGATGTCACATGCCTTGGAACTAGCCTCTGTGGCCAACAGGGCTGCTGCTGGCAGCCAAAAACACAGCACATGCGCTTCCTCATAAGCCTCTTTCAAAGTATCTATTTGTTTGCCTGTTGTTTGCAGAATCACAGAAACATTCTGGTTGGAAAAGACCATCAGGATCACCAAGTCCAACCCATATCCCTACTCTGTAAGGTTCACGCTGAACCATTTCCCCAAGCACCACATCCAGATGACTTTCCTGCACATCCAGGGTTGGTGACTCAACCACCTCTGCAGGCAGCCCATTCCAGTGCCTGACCACTCTTGCTGTGAAAAAATGTTTCTTGATGTCCGGTCTAAACCTACCCAGTGGCAGCTTGATGCCATTCCCTCTTGTTCTATCACTATTTACCTGTGAGAAGAGATCACACAGCCTCTCCACAGTGTCCTTTCAGATAGCTGTAGACAGTGATGAGGTCTCCCCTCAGCCTCCTCTTTTTCAAACTACCCATCCCCAGCTCCTTCAGTCACTCTTCATAAGATTTATTCTTCAGGCCCTTCCCCGGCTTTGTTGCCCTCCTCTGCACTTGCTGCAGCACCTCAATATCCCTGTTGTATTGAGATGACCAGAACTGAACACAATACTCGAGGTGTGGCTTCATCAAAGCCAAGTACGAGGGGACAATCACCTCCTTACTCCTGCTGGACACAGCATTTTTAATCCAAGCCAGGATGCCACTGGCTTTCTTGGCCACCTGGGCACACTGCTTGCTCATATTCAGTTGCTTTTTGATTGTGACTGGACTGTGTTTGTATAAAACAAATAATTCAATGCAGTCTTCAGCTGCAGAGCTTTGCAGTTATACAAATGGTATCAGGTCCTTATTAGGAAATTGAAAATCCAATTATTTAACCAGACTGCACTGAACTAGAAAAAATATTCTATTTCAGCCTGGCAATCTGCAGCACAGTGATACTACTGAGTTTTTAATTTTTCACTATGTTTTTTTTTTTCCTTTTGCTGTTTGATTGTTTGCTGACTCTACTTATCAAAAGCAATGAGGGAAGAATGTAAGAGGCTGAATTGTACTGCTAATTCTGTGTTTATTTATGATTAAATTGCTTTCCTGTCCTTTGATTTATGAGGAAGGGGATGAATAAGGGATTCAGCTGCATAACTTCCCTGAATTTTTGAGTCTGCTATCTGGTGGAGCACTGCAACAGACTTTAAACATCTCTACTGGCGCCCACAGCATGCTGAACAAGATAGAAAATGCTGTCTGGTTCAGCTCTGAGAGCCTGCAGTCCAAGTGAGACAGCAACAAAATGATACTGTGAGAATAAATTATTGTATGTATTTATTTTCTTTCAGTGATTAACAATGCTGTTTACTGTGGAACTTCTCAGAAGAGGGAGCTGTTGTTTGGGATAGGTACAGTGGCTGAAGGCTAGAGTAGGGAAGGGCTTCCATGTGTGGGAGATAGAAAAAAATCACTTGAGATCATAACCTCATTGCTGACATCATTATTCCATTGCTGTCACACAGTGGTAGGGCTGTGACTATGTGAGGCTCTAAGGTGAGTGACTTAGGCTTCTGCCATACACAGAAGTATCTACATCTTAAAACCAGTCATTTAATACTAATCCCAGTTCTCTTTGGAGATGCTGCTGTGCATTTCCGAAGCGCATTCTGTCATTGTGTTAGATGCTACCTAACACAGTGACAGGTATGTTAATGTTTAGGTACTAATACGAATGGTGATATAGTCACAGAACATAAGACTTTACCTGTGTGGCAAAACAGCTTCTGCATTCTTCAGTTACTAAGGGGCAAAGCATTGGCTTTCTTGAGACTTTCCCAGAATGTAAAGAAAATGGTTAAATAGCAGCAAATGTTAGTTGGAAAGGCAGATGGTGTTCACTGCGGAGTCTCCCCATGCTGGTGCTGGGAAGCCACAGCACCACTCACATGCACAGCCTGTGAACTCTCCAAGAGGGCTCCCTCCTCATCTTTGTTCTGTAAGGAAGCCTTGGTTAATTTCACAGAATCACAGAATCAATCAGGTTGGAAAAGACCTTCAAGATCAAGTCCAATCTGATGCTGTGTTAAACACGCATAACCAGAGTGTTACACATGCAGGGCAGTGGAGTGTCAGACTTTTCCAGCATTCAGGAATGGAAAAGCTCTCTCAGATTCTTGATCCCAGTCCATGGATGCTCTTGGTAGCTGTATCACAGGAGGCTTTACACAGTTTCTCATTTTCTGCCTGTCAGCTGATGAAGATACTTGCCCTTGAGGTTCCCACTGAAGTAACTGTTGCAGAATTACAGTCTACTGATGGGAGCTGTTTAACATTGCAAGAATAAATTTAGGAAGGTTACTACTTCACCCTTGTCTTCAGATGGAACACATCCCTGTTCAGAGTTCTCTGTAAAGATAATCCTAGTTCAAATACAGTTTCTGAAATAGCTTTCTCTTTCTCTCTATTTTTTCTTCTCTCTCTCTCTTCCTCTTTGTTTTAAAGTATTATATTTACTTTAGTACCCTAGACTGCTGCCTGCTTCTATTTTATCATCTTTTGGCTGTTTTTCTTAGTGGTGGTGAAAAGTGTATATTGCATTCAGTCCCTGCCCTTTAGTCCTATTTTTTCTTTGCTGGTGAATTATTCTGACATTTCTCCCCCAAGAAAACTTGTCCATGCTACTGCGAGTTCACCTATGAACATTACCTGACTACATGTGTCCACAGGGCCAATTCTCTGTGTCTGGAGAAGAGAGAAATGAAATAAAATTACAAAAGAAAGCAAGGAGGAGAAAAATAGGAGAAGTAGACACATTTTGTTGTGTAACATTTCTGCATCTGTTTATGTGGCAGAGGCAAAAAAGGCAAAGTAATAAGAACTGCTTTTCCAAGACCCTTACTAGCATTTGCTTCCTTAGTTCCATGTGCATCTTCTATTTTGTGATAAGCAGACCTCACTAATATTTATAAATATATGAAGGGTGAGTGTCAGGAAGATAGCGCCAGGCTCTTCTCAGTGATGTCTGACAATAGGACAAGGGACAATGGGTGCAAGCTGGAGCATTGGAGGTTCCATGGATACATAAGGAAAAACCTTTTCACTGTAAGAGTGGCAGAGCACTAAAACAGACTCTCTAGAGAAGTTGTGAAGCCGCCTCCTCTGGAGGCATTCAAAACCCACCTGGATGCCTTCCTGTGTGACCTGGCCTGGGTGATCCTGCTCTGGCAGAAGGGTTTGACTAGGTGATCTTTCAAAGTCCCTTCCAATTGCTAACATTTTGTGATTCCATTTTTCCTAGCCAGGCCTTCATGGTTTCAATGAAAGGTCCTATGCAATATCTGTGCTGTGTAATCTGACCAAGAAAAGCTGTGTTTGCACAACCATTAGTTACACACCATGACTAAGACATTATAGTGTCAGAAACAATTAACCAGAGTGGAGGAAAGGCCCAGATATTGTTGAGACCTATTTTGCTTATTTTTTAAACTATTACCAGCTGAAACACTGGCAGAAGTACTTTTGGATGTTTCTTTTCTTGCTAGGGATGGAGTTGTCTATAAATTGCTCTTTAATCTTGAAAACTACAGCAAGCTAGTGAGCTGATTGTTGTCTGCAAAAGAAAAAGGCCAAACAAATTGCTTTTTCTGTCATGGACACCAGGAATTTCCTATGTTTAGATCCATATCAGAGGGTTCTATGAGGACTCCCATGTACCTGCATGTTTCTCTTTTCTGCTGTGCTCAGGCCACAGGATGCAGGAGAAGATCAAGCAGAAGATGGGTTCACAGCAGCAACCCATTAACTGGAAGGTCTAGGTCTCAGAATCACTGTAATACTTAACTATATGCTTAATTTGAGGCACCTGTAAAAGGTATAATTGATTTCTTAATGCTCACTCTCAAATAACATCAATTAGCTCTTCACATTGATTTACACAACCCAGAACTTACCCAGTAAATTTGCAAGCTGTATCTGTGGGGTAGAGCCCATTACAGATTTTCAGGACAGGAGCAAAACAATTGCAAAGCTTGTCTGAATTTAGGCAACAAAACCAGGGCAAAACTACCAATTTGGGACCTGTGCTCTTGGATGGGTTCTGTTGCTTGTTGTGTTAGTCATTTTTTTGCTTGGTCGAGTTGAGCAGAGTTAATGTTTATGTTTATTCTACTGTTGTACAGCTAAATTCAGTCATTTGACGACTTTCATCACAAAGCAAGTTGTTGTGATTGTATTTCAGCTTTTGAAATTTAGCTGTTTCTGCTGTACAGCTTAATAACTCCTGGGAGGACAGAAAGTTTTTACATTTTCCTTGCGGAAACAGTTGCTTGGTTTGCTGGAAGGAAAATGCATGATGAAATCAGATGTTTCTAATTGCTCCTTGTTTCAGGAGCTTCTACTGAACACTGAAAATCATCCTTAATGCATGAGTAAGCCCGATGAACACATAGATTTTAAAAACATTGACTCAAAATAAATTTCTCTTGGAAGCAGAATAATTGTTGACTAACTCTCGTGGGAGAGAGAGATGAATTTCTTGCAGGCTTTTTTGAACAATAGGACTTCAGAGAGGCTCAGTGAAAAGAAAGAAAGGTGCCCTTAATCTTCTAATGCAGCATCGTTTATTCCCTTTTTGCCATTAGGGCATCTGCCTCATTAGCATTAACAAGATTTCCTATAGTCTTCAGGGAGACAAATACCTTCCAAGAAAGCCTGTAAAGAAAAATAATTGTCCTAGTGTCATATACAAGCCATAAATCCTCAAGTAACATCACAGTTCCTGAAGCGTTTTCTTTGGAAAGAAAAGGAAAACAAATGCTCTACAGCAACTTCAGAGGTAACTTGAAAGAAGCAGTTAGAATAAATTAATAGTGGTGATTAAGGAGACCTGTTGCAAGTGAAGGTGAGATTTTACAAGGGAAGACAGCTTTTGATTGCTGGTAGGAGGCCCATGTGTTTGTGTCTCAGTGTCCCACCTCTGATAAGGCAGAAGTAGCACCGTGTGGCAGTCAAAGCAGCATCCCTCTTCTCATGGCCTCAGGTCCTGCCCAGCAGCTGGCAAAAGCACTTCGAAGTACCGAGTTTTATAAAACCCTGTGGAGGCTGGGAATAGAACTTGGGAAATGAAGACAGGGCAGAGGACTCAAAGGTTTTGCAGTTTTTGGGTCCAGATATAAGACTGTAATTTTGTATGGCATCCAGTAATTTTGGGTGCCTCTCCTTTAAGTTGTCCAATCTGAAGCACTTTGCTGGCACCCATGAGATGTGGACTTAAAATAATCATTATTATCATCCTTGTTATATCACAGAAACATCCAGGTTGGAAAAGCCCCTCAGGATCACCAAGTCCAACTTATAACCCTACTCTACAAGAATCACCTTAAGTATGTCCCCAAGCACCACATTCAAATGATCCTTAAACACTTTCAGGGGTGGTGACTCAACCACCTCCCTGGGCGGCTCAGCTTGGTGGCTGTCTGTCACAGAGAGCCGGGAAGGTCTGGAGCTTTGGTCGTGCATGACTGGGACAACCTCACTGTGTGGGGAGTCCTCTCTCATGTGAAGTTAGAGTGTGGAGATTCTTAAGATGAATTTGTGTAATGCCACAGTTGGCAGCAACCTCACCCCCTGAATGTTCCACTTTGTCCTGCCTTTCGAACAAAACCTGAGAAGCAGCTAATTAAATTCTGCTTACTAACGTTGTTTGGACTATAAAACAGAAGTAACTTATATATATATTCTGTGTATTTTTCATTATTACAATATCATAAAATGTAACTTCAACTTTTATTGCCCAACCAATCAATTTTGCTAATTATCGTAATGGAAACATACAGGCAGTAGAACTACATAAGTTAAACCACACTTGAGGTTTTTCTCTAACGCCTTCTCCCCCAAGACTTAGTAAATCCATTTAAAAACAGGACACTAAGCCTGTTGTAACCTTGCTATAACCCTTTATGCTTTGTTACAATGCCATCTGTGGGTTAGAAGATAATGAACTCTATTTCTATCAAGGCTATGCAAAAATATTCTTCAAATAAGTTCTGCCTAAAATCTATCTTGCATCTGTCTAACTAATTTCCTTTTATGTCTTCAATTTAAACCAAAGGTTTTGTCATGAGAGGTCTTTGGGAGTTAGTTATGAAGACCTTGGCAGCGAGTCTCAGCACTTACTGTGAAGCAAATTGTATCTCAAAAAGTGACTGTTGTCATCCTGAGGAACGTCAGGAGATGTAAGAAATGTGAAACAACCAAGCCAAAAAAAAATTAAAGATCCAAACCCTTTTCATGTTTAAAACAGGCTTTAGAGATAGGGATGTTTTCTTCTACTTCTTTTTTCCATGCACAGTCAGAGTTTTGGAGCTAAAAGAAACTTTTAATTCTTGAAGTGCTGGTTTAGTTCTGGAGCCTATATATGGGAAAGATGATTGTCAATAGGAAATGTTTGATATGAGGCACATGACAAATACCCCACTGCTAAGACAGGCAGAGCTGGCCTATATGGAGTTTGCAGTTAAACTTCACCATTAAAAAAGCAGCGTGTCGTGCTTTTGTGGCCTGCTAACAAGGCAGTTTGCATCATTTCAGAGCTACGTTATGAAGGGAAAATATCAGAGGGGTGATTGAAATGTGATCATGTTCAAAATCTTCAGACATTAGTAATACAGTTTATTTAATGAGTTTTTAACTGCAGCTGCCCCAGTCTTGTCCTGAACCCAGTAGATGATGTTTGAAGGAACTGGTTGCCAGGAGTCCAATGAAGGGCTAGGAAGATGATGAAGGGGCTGGAGCACTGCTGTCTGAGGAGAAGCTGAGGGACCTGGGGCTTTTTGGTGTGCTGAAGAGACTTAGAGGTGATCCAGTCAATGTTTATAAATATCTGAGGGCTGGGGCCCAAGAGGGAGGGGACAAACTCTTCTCAGTTGCACCCTGTGGTAGGACAAGGGGCCATGGATGCTAACTACAGCACAGGAAATTCCACCTCAACATGAGGAAGAACTTCTTTACTGTAAGGGTTATGGAGCGCTGGAACAGGCTGCCCAGACATGTTGTAGAGTCTGCTTTCTGGAGACTTTCAAGACCTGTCTGGATGTGTTTGTGTGCGACCTGCACTAGATTCTGTGGTCCGCTCTGGCAGAGGGGCTGGATTCGATGATCTGCAGAGGTCCCTTCCAACCCTTAAGGTCTCGTGGTCCTGTGAGTGTACCTGCACCTCCTGGAGAGCTTGCCAAACATTCAGTAACACAGATTTCTGTGAAACTGTTGTTGCACATTGCCAAAACAAATCGATGTAATTTAGGTGTATCCTGTCTGTGCCATTTGTTGCGAAATCATTTTTTGTGGGTTCAGTTTTTAAGCAGAAATATTGGATGATCTTAATAATAAAAAAAATCCCTGGGGGAGTTTAAGAGAAAAGCAAGCCTGTGTTTGTCCCAGTGAATTTTTAGTGATGATGCAGTTTATGATATTCAGTTCTCCCAGAATGAGAATTTATTTAATCATATGTCCTGAACTGTCACAGCTACAGGCTGAAGCCATGCCTTTCCTTAAAGATGCTTTTGTAATCTCTTTATGCCTTAGATTTAAGCCAAAGGGTTTGTAATGAGGTGTGCTAGTTTGGAGCTAGCTGGAAGATTTGGTGAGAAGAATTAGATTGTAGGCTGTGAAAAGGGAACAATGGTGATGTTTGCTGCACTCATAGGCTTGCTGAGATGTATAAAAACAAGAACACAAATACAGATAACAGAGTTGCTCTCTGGCAATGGCTGTCTGTACTTTTCTCCCTAACCTGCTGTCTGCGTAACTAATCCTTCTGCTTTTTAACCCCTCTGGCCAATTCTCCAAACTCCCCTTGAACATAAGGCAAAGTCTGGGATAAGGTGGGAGGTGGAAGGGTGGTTGGGAACCCCTCCTGGAGACTTTGGTTTCTGGGAGGGCTGTTGTGTTTCAGTATTACTTTTTAACTTCTATATTTCTGCCTATGGCTGTATAGATTGTAAATATCTGCTTGTATATTGTGCTAAGCTGTAAATATAAAGCTTCATCTTAATTTTCAGCTTGTCTGAGTCTAGTCTGGGTGATTTCATGAGAGTTGGGGGGTAACACCCAAACCATCACATGAGGGATCTTGGTGATAGTTATGAAGACCTTAGCAGTCAGTTCCAGCAGTTCTGAACTCCAAACTCAGGATAAGTAATGGTGCCGGATCCAGCATGTGTGAATAGTCTAGATTAATGCTTGCAGCAGAGTGTTCTGCTGCTCGTGACAATCCTTTGGTACTCACTCTGGTTTTCATGCCTTCTCTGCAACCAAAGTGGTCCTAGGTGACTGTGAATTCTGCTGATAAATTTGGGCATCTTTGTGCCCGAGCTGCAGTGCTGAGGTTGTTGCACAGTGGCTGTTGCCACGGAACAGTCGTTATCTCTCCTGGTGGGAGCCTATTCTACATCCACCCCACAGCACAAGAGCTTATGTTTTATGGTGCACTGTTCAGGAGTTAATGGAGCTTCCTGTGGTTACAAGCAGCCTCAAAAGATCAGGCTGTTCTTCTCACTTTGACCTCCCTGGATAGCTTAGTAAGGCATCATAATAGTTTTTTGTCCTCTCTCATGCTTTATGCTGGCCTCTAAATTTCCTCTTCATTGATCTGTTTCAGAGGTCACAGTAATTTGCACATGATCTACAGCAGAGAAATGAGAAAGGGAGGAAGAGGGAAAGCCACGGATTAAGGTATCTTGCTTAGTGCAACTACTTCTGAAGTGTATATATCTTTTTGGTGGATTTCTACATTATAAAGTATCTTTTAGTCTCTCATAGTTTCTGTAACAGCACAACATTTCAGGTGTTCAAAGCCTGGTATGTCCTCTTTCTCTGGTCACTTGGAGAATCATTTCTTTATGGTGAAGTAAGTTTGTGTTGCTTTCCTGAGAAGTTCCTTCAGCTCTAGGTGAACTTCCTTGTGGACTGCTTGTGGAAGTAGTCCATACACTTACAGGGTGTTCCTCTATGAAGCTATGGTTATGTGATGGGAAGACATAACAACATGAGACCTATTCTCTCACAGTTTTCACTACTATACCTATTACTGATTAAGATTATCTTCCTTTTCACGTGTAAGGGAAGGTAACCAATGCCAATGGTTTCTGAACATGTAATGAGGGCAGTACTTGAAACAACAGTGCTTCAGCCTAGTATCTGGACAGCTGGACCTGGAGTTTTGTTTGTTTGTTTTAGCTCCTTAGGTTTCCTGCACCCTGCTCATCTGTTTGGACTTGATGTACTGTAATATGGAGACTGAATGAGGCACTTAGTGCCATGGTTTAGTTAATAAGAAGGTGTTAGGTGATAAGTTGGACTTGATGATCTCAAAGGTCTTTTTCCAGCCTGGTTGATTCTGTGACAAGTAATGAGCTGTGTTGCCTAGTGGAGTGCAGGAGGTGGTGGTTGTTCCTCTTCTCGTGATGCGAAGATGTGAGTAGTTAAATCTGCCTTTTAGGACAGTGAGAGCTTCTCTCTCTTTACTCTTTTATTCAGAGATTTTGTGAAACCAAATAGAAATTTTGTGAAACCAACCAGAAATTATGTGAAACCAAATAGAAATTTTGTCAAGAGACATGAGCTGCCACTGAGAAGAGTGGTGTCCCCATAGCTGTGAGACCCACAGGGCTGAGGGAAGAACCATCACCTCATGTTTTGCATTGAACTAATTAGGTGCAGTATAATAAGTGGTGGTGTTGGTGGGCTGAAGGAAGCTGCCAGGAGAAACAGCATCTTTTGTATGGATGCTGGTTGAGCAAGACAGTAATTTGATACGGGGAAAGCATTTGGCTACAGCAGTAACAGAAAAGGCAGTACTGTCTGCGTTGCTTGAGCCAAGTGCTGGAATGCTTCTCTTCAGTACAGATGTTGTCCCAGCTGGGCCCATTTTAGGATGGGAAGTTGTAAAGTATGTGGCTACATGCTGAGATTGTTCAATAGTACAACTGCTGTGGAGTGCAGCAGTGTACTTATGAACTACTTCTGTGCTGGGATATTTAGTGACCACAGGGAAGATTTTGACTGGGATATAAGATTTTCTGTTAAATTATGTGCATAAAACCATAAGGGAAGTTCATAAGGGAAAATGTTTTGGATAGGGCTACCTGTGAGACAACTTCTGCATTGACATAACAGTGGAACTGTACTCCCCCATCAGCTGGAGGAGGGATAGTCACGACTCTGTTACAGCAATCAGATGCTCTTGTGTGGAATCTGTGCTAGTGTGCATCGTGCTCATGAGGGGGAGTAGGCAGCACCCCCCCAGCGTGTGCCTGGGACATATGACATGGCATCCAGGGATAAGGAGCTTAAGTGTTTCCTGGGGCCTGTGTGCCTCCATTCTGGCAGTGCTGGTCCTCTCCGTGCTGAGGGAGAATGGAGTTGCAGAAACTCTGTGATGTAGCCAATCTCTGTGCCTGTTTTCCTAACACTGCTGATTCCTCCTTGGATGCTTCAAGTGACATGGATTTCTTGCGTGGGACCTGCTGGTCTAGATGTTGAGCCTTGATTCTTGCCAAAATTTGTGTCCAAATTTCCTACATTCCGGTTTAGTTTTAGCCACAGCCACATCAGACTCCTTGTGTCTCTTAAGGTATCCTCTAGGTCTTCTGGAATTGGGCTCAAATATGTGCTGACATTGATTATATTTCTAAAGCTGTATTCTCTACAGCTCAAAGCTTACAAGATAGTGAACATTGTGATCCAAGAATTTTAGAAAACTGTGACTTTTAAAATTGCATTCTTTTAAAAAAAAAATCATAATGCTGCTCTAGTTGACATAAATCAGAGGTAACTAAAATTTTAACATCCCTTTCTTCATGCCAAGTGGTGTAGAAGACAGTTCAAGCAAAGATCTTAGCTCTCTGTTGTCAGTGTGATGGGATCACCCTAAAATAACCAATGGTGGGAGCATTAGGTAGTGTTTATTTGATTTAAGCATCAGAATTCAATTGTAACATCTGTTGTGTCATGTTTAGCTTTTAAACTAAGCTGTCAGTACAATTAATGTTACAAGTGCAGTAGGGTGATTACAAAATTATTGTTTCCCAAGATGCATGATTTATGATGTTTTTAGTGCTGTGTTGTGCTGGTTGTAACAGGAGAAGCCAGGCAGACAAGAGATGTACAGAGGAAGGAGCACAATAGACTTGTTAATCAAGAGAGCTTGAAGAGGATGGAGAAGGAAATTATTATTCCCCTTACTAACATCTGATATTTTAATGCCCAGTCACATAAGGGCAGGCTTTTCTGAAATATAGGTGAAAAGGGAAGTGAGAGGGATTTGTAGAAGTACTCAGCACTCGTAGCTTCATATGCACCCAAGTGCAGTTTTAATAGGAAGTAGCTGTTTTAATAGCAGCAACAAGCAAGATGTTACCAGAAGACTTCTCCAGAGAGAACAACTGTTCTGGGGTAAGGTGTGGGAAGCAGTAGTGGCCTGCCTCTGGAAGTACTCACATTACTAAAGTGTCTTAATTGTTGGACATATTTATTTACTTACTTTTGTAGACAGTGCAAAAATGGGAGAGAAAGTCCTAGAGAATGGTCTTAAACTGATCACAATAAAGGGGAGACCTGAGGTTTCAAGGGAATGGCTGGTCTGTATGTAGTAGGGTGTAGCAAACACAATTAGATACGAACATAAAGTGTTTACTGCTTGCCAGCTTAGCCACCAGGTTTGTCAGGCAGGATTTGCCTTTGGTGAAGCCATGCTGATTGTACCACATCACCTCTTCACTATACTCCTGTCTCAGTAGTGCCTCCAGGAGGATCTGCTCCATGATCAGGCACAGAGGTGAGACTGACTGGCTTGGAGTTCCCTGGCTCCTCCTTCCTACCTTTTTGAAAATAGGAGTTACAGTGCTGGAATTCTATGCCCTTTGTGGCTTATCTGTATACAGGAGTAATGAAGATTTCTGAGAAAGACTGAGAAGTTTTAGTGATTAGCCATTTTTTTCAGAGTGCTGGCAATATACTTCAATAGCAACTTTATTCTTTTCCCTTGCCAAAGCAATGACACATTCTAGCATTCTGGAACGTCATTATATGTTTTCATTATTATGTGTTTGACATTTAGCCTTCCTCATCTTCAGAAATTCTATTGCATCCAATAACACACATCAGGATGGGGTGGTGGAAGGGAAAGCTTGCAACACTGGCAGTGAAAAAGAAAGCAATTGTTAGTATTTGGTTTGTATCTCTGCGCTGTATAATGTAGCTGAATGTTCACTTAATTTTATAAGTTTCCAGCTGGCACTCTGGGCAACTGAACAAATCTTGTAAAAATGAATGAATGGGATCTAAACCAAACCCAGAGACTGGAGTTTATGAAAGTCATATAAAAAGAAGAAAAAAAAAAAAACCAAAACCAACTCCCCCCCCAAAACAAACAAATCAACAAACTCCCAAAACCAAACAAAAAAACATAAACCACCAAACAAACCCAAAGTCTTGAGAGGACAGATAAGTGTCATGGTATAACCTGCCCTGGTATGAGGACAGAAAACTGAATTAGATGAAATTACAATAAAAGTGATGTAAAGCAGAGCTGTGAAAAACTCTGACAATTAGGGACCTAGAAACCCATTTACTGTGGACAGTAAACAACTTCTGTGTAGTAATTACTTAGAGAGTAATTATGTGTTGTGCTGAGCAATGGTCTTCAAAGCGTTTGAGAGTACTAATTAAAGCTGCTCTCATCCCTGTGAAATTAAGTAGTAGCAGTCAAGTGTTGATTGCTCCAGAGCAGGCCCTGGAGGTAGTGGAGGTCTAAATGTTTTCAGATGGCTAAAATGAGATGGTGGAACCATGCACTGCTTTGACTCAGTCCAATACCTCCATGTGGTCTGTCCACTAGAGTTATTTGGAAATCCTAGCCAGTTTGCATCAATATTGTACAGTTTATGTTGTACTTGCAGGAACTTCCAATTTCCAAATTCTGCAATATCTTTTCATGGACAGACTGTGAACTTCAGTAGCTTTGAACAGGTTTTCCTGCAGTAGCACCAGCTAACACTGAGGTGTTATGTGTTACATGTGATTGCATGACGTGCTGAGATACCAAAAGGATCGATTCCACTAGCCAGATCTCCTTTACCCATTCCTGCTTTTTTTGTCTTGAACAGGATCAGGTACTGACAGGACTAGAGGGGATGGAGCAAAGCTGGAGGTGAGTAGATTCAGACTGGGTGAGAGGAGGAAGTTCTTCAGCATGAGAATGGTGAGAGCATGGAATGGGTTGCCCAGGGAGGTGGTTGAGGCCCCATCCCTGGAGGTGTTTAAGACCAGGCTGGATGAGGCTCTGGCCAGCCTGATCTAGAGTAGGGTGCCCCTGCCCATGGCAGGGGAGTTGGAACTAGATGATCCTTGTGGTCCCTTCCAACCCTGACTCATTCTGTGATTCTGTATGCAGCTGATTTTACATAAGAGATGTGCCAGAAGCACGTGGCCAAGGGTGAGAGGTTGAGGAACACTTTCTGTGGTAAGAAACCAATTGTTTTGGATCAGTGTAACATCTGATCCGCAACTAATTCAGTATGTGTAAAATGAAGGACAGCCTAATTATTAGAAGGGACTGAAAATTATCCTTAAATAGTATCTTGGTCTTCCAAGGCAGGACCTAAGCAAATGACAATTTTTCCATATGGAATTTGAACAAAAGTGTTGCACAAAACATTCAGATAAAACTTCAGTCAAGTATTTTTGGTAGGGATGAAATGAGACAAGCCCAGGAATGATTTTTCTTCCTTTTGTCTGGTGCAACAAGAGAAAGTAGAACAGGGGAGTCTGTGAGAGATCTGCGACGTATTCACACGTCTATTTACTCCATGGTATTTTGGTGACACAGAGAACCTCCTCTACATAAATCTGAGCTGGCAAATCTGATCCACTCTATGATCACATTGCCTGAGATTTTACAATCTTTACAATTTTGATACTTACCTATTTTTACTATTAAAATATTTTTCCTAATATTAACACATTTCTGCTTCTTGCTTTTGATGTTCATTGCTCTCTGTCTTTACTTCAGAGCACTGGGGTGTTGTTTTATTCCTCTTTTACTCTCTTGTATGTTTTAAAACTGTTCTTGTGTCTCCCTTGAGCCTTCTCCAACCTGAGCAATGCAGATTCTAACACTTTTTTTCCTCATGAGCTCTCTAGTCTTAAGCTTGCCCATGTTTCCTCATGGTTCTTGTTTACTTTTTTGTGCCACTGACAAAAATGCATACTCTGTAGAGTTTGTTCACAGTCTCTTGATTGTGACCAAGACATACACAAGCTACTGTTCTCAAAGCTATTTGCTTGGACTTCAGTATTTTTCCTTGCTTTCAGGATGTGCTACATGCAGAGCAGTTTTTTTCAAAGGTTACATTTGCATTATCAGCAGAGAATATGGAAAACTGCACAATTTTGGTTGATTACAAACTACAGATTCTCTAACGGGCACTGTAATGCTAATTGCATCTTTCTGGGTTCTTCCATAAAGTTTTCCAGCTCATTTGCACAACCATGCTCAGCTGCAGAAAGCAATGGCTCCATCAGAGCCTGCAGCAGCTTCCTCTTCTCTTTGTCTGGAGCATCTGTTATGATAGAATAGTAAACAATTTATCTTTCTGAATAATTTCAAATAATTCATGCAGTGTAATTCACTCCAAGGAAATCTTAGACAGCACACACATGCCTTTTGTTCTCCTGCCGCTTCCTACTATTAAGGATATGTCTGATGGTTGTGTGTGATGCTAAATGGAATGTATTAGCCAAATGGAACAGGAGCTTGTCTCCTGGAGCACTGCACCCAGTTCTGGAGCCCTCAACAGGAGAAGGACATGGAACTGTTGGAGTTAGAAACAAATTCTTTAGAGTGAGGATGGTGAGACACTGGAACAGGTTCCCCAGGGAGGTTGTGGATGCTCTGGAGGTGTTGAAGGCCAGGCTGGATGAGACCTTGAGCAACATAGTCTATTGGGAGGTGTCCCTACCCATGGTAGGGGTTTGGAGTTAGATCTGTGATTCTGTGAGTGATGGTGCAGAGTGGCTGACCTTTATTGATACTAAACCCAAATGTTCTCAATAACATAAACTTTCTTTTAAATTCACTTTTCGGGGGGGGGGGCGGGGAAGGAAAGGAAAAACTTTTCTGTTTGAACATCAATAATTAACCCCTAAGGAAACAAAACCTTCTGTGGGGCTAGGAGCATCAGTGGCTTCTGTCCTGTTAGCTAGGGTAAGAATGCCATTGTTGGACTCCCACACAGCAGTATGCTTAAGTATATGCAAGTTATTGCTAATCATAGAATTGCTTTGGTTGGAAATGACCTTTTGGATCACTGAATCTAACCATCAACCTAACAGCACCATGCCCAGTAAATCATATCCTGAAGTGCCATGTCTACGAGGTTGTTTAATGCCTCCAGGGACAGCGAGTGACCTATCATTTAGAGCCCTAGACCCAAAGTAATGGTAACCTCTTAAGAAAAAAAGGAAATTGTCAAACTGTGGACAGTATTTCTATAGAAACAGCAGTCATGAAATAGCAGCTAATCTTAAAGGTGAGGAAGGAATTGGTTGGAAAAATTAATTTTAATTTCCTCAGGAAATAAAGTGCTAAGTGAACCTTAAACAATGGAAACTTACCATTTAAAAACAAGCATAACTGGCAGCCATGTTTAACATCCCTGACTCCCATTTGTTTCCTGGGCTGAAGGCTGTGCTGAATTCCTATCACGTGCATGAATTTCCATCGAACAAGACTAAGCTTTCAGATCATTGTGGCTGTCAAAAGGGCAAGGAATAGTTCAACTGGACTGCTGCTTGATTTGGTTGGGGATTAATTGGCCAAGGCAGGAATTATAAAACTAGAATTACTTTTATTTTCCTCAAACCCCTCACCTCCAAACTATATACAGATCTAGTTCAGGTTTATTTACAGGTTCTAATTCGGTCATGAATTCCTCACAAGGATGCTTATGGGCAAGTTTAGTCATTTAGGAAAGTCAGAAAATGGAAAAGGCTAAGCCACAAGACAGCTTTACCCCACTTGTAAATCAGGCTGAGCAGAGAATCTAGGGGACAGTTTTTTACTCGCAGGCTTGAAGTGGGAATTTAGCAATGATCCCTGATGAGTCAGGGATCGTATCAGGAACAGTGTAGCCAGTAGGACAAGGGAGGTTATTCTTCCCCTATACTCAGCACTGGTCAAGCCACATATTGAGTACTGTGTCCAGTTCTAGGCTCCTCAATTCAAGAGAGATGTTGAGGTAGTGGTACGTGTCCAGAGAAGGGCGATGAAGCTGGTGAGGGGCCTGGAACACAGCCAGGTGAGGAGAGGCTGAGGGAGCTGGGGTTGTTTAGCCTGGAGAAGAGGAGGGTCAGGGGATGACCTCATTGCTGTCTACAACTACCTGAAGGGAGGCTGTAGCCAGGTAGGGTTGGTTTCTTCTGCCAGGCAACCAGCAACAGAACAAGGGGACAGAGTCTCAAGTTGTGCCAGGGGAGGTCTAGGCTGGATGTTAGGAGGAAGTTCTTGCCAGAGAGAGTGATTGACTCTGGAGTGGGCTGCCCAGGGAGGTGGTGGAGTCACCGTCCCTGGAGGTATTGAAGCAAAGCCTGGCTGAAGCACTTAGTGCCATGATCTAGTTGATTGGCTAGGGCTGGGTGCTAGGTTGGACTGGATGATCTTGGAGGTCTCTTTGACCCTGGTTGATTCTATGATTTCTATGAATTTCTCTGTGGCAGCCTCTGAAACTGCAAGCTATATCCACATGGCAAAGTCCAAGGCAAATAAACCCCACCAAAGCCAGAGTGTCTCAGACACAGCTCCCATGAGGCAAAAGATTGTGGAGCGGCACTGCCTTATCGGCACAGGGAAAAGCCAAACTGCTGGTGTGCTGCCCAGCTCGGGGTAGCGAGCAAGAAGTCAGGATATGGTGTGGGGCAAGAAAATCCGGGTACCGGTGCCGCTGGCAGCTCTCTCTCAAGTGCACTTAAGGACTGGTGGGGGAGCAGAACAAGCTGTGCAAGAGTGGGACTGCAGAGAATGGTGTGGGAGCAGGAGCCGTGCAAAAGCAGGAACTCTACAAAAGCAGGAGCCCTGGGCTGTTTTCCTCACTCTGGTTTTCCTAGGTGATGTGTCCACTTGCCATACATACTGGCTGTCAAGAATCCAGCCAGTTCCAGTGCAGGCTTTCCCACGGGTCACTTCAAGCCCCTGCAAGGAGGGGAGGAAAGCAGTTTTTCATGCCTCCTCTTTCCCCCATTCCAACCTCTGGAGACGGAGGGTGGGGGGAAGAAGAGATTTGGAGTGGCCCACAACACTGCTCTCTACTGCCATGTTCCAATTTTCTTTCCAGGCTGCGGGGGGAACCTCTGTCTTTGATGGGCAATGCTTAGCTGCACTGTTGTAACTGCTGTTCCCATTGACAGTGGGTGGTGGTGGTCTCACACCCCAGGTGGTAGAGAATCACTCAAAGTGCTCTGTGGGCGAGGAGAGATGTAAGAAGATACTGCTTTCTTGTGCTGATTTTGGCTTTGCTCTTGTGATGGTTTGGGTGTCCCCCGCCCCCCACACTTACAGAAATCACCCAGACTAGACTCAGTCGGCTCTGGAAATTTGAATGAAGCTTATATTTACAGCTGGCACAATTTACAAGCAGATATTTACAGTATATACAGTTATAGACAGAAATATACAAGGTAAAAAAGGTAATACAAACACAATTCCCCTCCCAGAAACCTGAGTCCCCAGGAGGGGCTCTCAACCACCCCTCACCTTCCCCCTACCCCTCTCAACCTTACCCCAGTCCTAAGGAAGACTGGAGGTTCACCCAGAGGGTTAAAAAGCAAGGTGAAGCAGCCAAGCAAAAGGAGGGTGAGGTTAGAAAGCAAGATGGAGTCCAGCCAGCAGCCTCAGCTTCCCCCCAGCAGGCAAAGCTCCCCAGCGAAGAGAAGAAGCTAATGCCCTAATCTTTGTTTTGCCTTTCTTTTGTATACATCTCAGCAAGACTGTGAGGGAAGTAGACACCATTGTTTTCATTTTACAGCCTATCATCTGGTTCTTCTCACCAAAACATGCTAGCTAGGCTCAAACTAGCACAGCTCTGTACAACAGAGGTCTCATGAAAATGTAGTTTTGGACACTAATCTTACCCATACTCCAAAATCTGTCTGGCACTGCCATAAATATCCATCAGAAACTGCTTTGTAGTATGTGGCTCAGGCTGTGCAAGCAAAGCTTGGACATGCTGGCAGGATAGGACTCCTTTGGCTGTGGCCTCTGTATGCCAGGGTAGCACAAGTGATAACTTTTTGCTTTTGCTGAGCTCCTACAGGCTACAATAATAATAGTGATATTTTAATAAGACCTCCTTATAATCTATTCAGTTAAACCTGAATAAGGAGCTATGGGTTTAGACTGGAAAAGGGGAGATTCAGAATAGTTGTTAGGAAAGGGTTCTTTCCAGTGAGGGTGGTGAGACACTGGCACAGGTTGCCCAGGGAAGTTGTGGCTGCTCCATCCCTGGAGGTGTTCAAGGCCAGGTTGGATGAGGCCTTGAGCAACTTGTTCTAGTGGGAGGTGTCCCTGCCTATGGTGGGGGGTTGGAGCTGGATGATCTTTGAGGCCACATCCAACCTAAACCATTCTATGATCCTATGAATACATCACTTCAAGAGCAAAACAGGTTATCTGTTTTTGAGGCCTCCTGACAGATCAACCTGATACTAGAGATCTCAAGACAGGGACTGTGACCAATTTTCTATATTCAACTTACTTTGAGAGATTAAACTGAAACTTCTATTGCAGAAGTTATGGAGATTTGGAAGGAATTTCTGTCCTGCTTTGTCTCTAGAGATACATGCTTTGAATGACCCCTCACAGTCTATGTGGTAATAAGTGATTTTATCCTGGGAGGTTTCTGTCTCTCCTGTCATCTCATCCTTGCTTCATAAACCTTAAGTGATATCTTTATATGTAGTGGGACTTGGGAGTTGCAGCCTGACAGAAATGAAATGTTTCTCCTTATTTTGCCTAAGGGAGAACTTGTAGGTAACTTATCTCTACCTTCAGACACAATTATTCATCTGCTGGCAGCTCTGAGGGTTTTCTGGGAGAAGTCAGATGTTACTTCTGCAGGAGCTAGGACTGCTCATGTGAGCCAATGCCACTACCTCAGAGCAGGAGTGTGAGTAGTTTTCTCCGTGTAATACAGAAGAGAGTTTATATAGATAATCGCAAGTGCTGCTAAAGAGAGAAAATATCATAACCTCGCCCTGTGAAGTTGGATGGAGTCACCATCCCTGGAGGTGTTCAGAAGGAGTCTGGATGAGGCATTTAGTGCAATGGTTCAGTTAATTAGAATAGTTATGTGATAAGTTATGTGATTAGAATAGTTATGTGATAAGTTATGTGATAAGTACTGTGTGCAGTTCTGGAGCCCCCAATACAAGAAGGACATGGAACTGCTGGAGCGGGTCCAGAGGAGAGCCACAAAGATGATCAGAGGGCTGCAGCACCTCTGCTATGAGGACAGGCTGAGAGAGTTGGGGCTCTTCAGCCTGGAGAAGAGAAGGCTTCGAGGAGACCTTATAGTGGCTTTCCAGTATCTGAAGGGAGCCTACAGGAAGGCTGGGGAGGGACTATTTACACGGTCTAGTAATGTTAGGACGAGGGGGAATGGGTTTAAGCTGGAAGAGGGGAGATTCCGACTGGATGTTAGGAGGAAGTTCTTTACAGTGAGGGTGGTGAGACACTGGCACAGGTTGCCCAGGGAGGTTGTGGATGCTTCCTCCCTGGAGGCGTTTAAGGCCAGGCTGGATGAGGCCTTGAGCAGCCTGCTCTAGTGGGAGGTGTCCCTGCCTATGGCGGGGGGTTGGAGCTGGATGATCCTTGAGGTCCCTTCCAACCTGAACCATTCTATGATTCTATGATTCTAAGTTGGACTCAATGATCCTAGAGGTCTTTTCCTAATGGGTTTATTCTGTGACTCTGTGATTTTTTCCCCCCCCTAAGATTCTGTGGTATTTTTAATTAAAGCAATGAAATGAAACTAAGAAAATGTCACCTAATATTTTGAACCTTTTTTTTTTCAGTCAGGAGAATTCATGTAATTTTTCTGTGCCATCTTTACTCTGCTAGTACAGATTCTTCTTTAAAATTTGAGGTTCAGGTATTTGCTCACTTTTGATCGACTTAAGCCCTTACTCTTTCTCGGTTTTCCTGCAAGCCCTATCCTGACTGGATAGGGCTGGGTACTAGGTTGGACTGGATGATCTTGGAGGTCTCTTCCAACCTGGTTGATTCTATTCTATTCAAGGCACTTAGAATGAGTTCCTTGACTGGAACTCATATTGACACACATGCCAAGGCCTATGCTCTTCACTGCCTTGACCGTATGTACTGTGTGTAGCTCCTCAAGGTAATACTTTGCAATCTTGCCTGTTTACCTTACAATTAGATGCATTAAATATGTTCTAATGACCCTCTCTTTAGAAATTCTGCTGTATTTCATAGAAACTCAAGGTGCACTTACAGATGCTTAAGGTCATAAATCATTGATTTAGTCGCTTAACTGAGCTGTCCAAACATTGAACCATAGAATCATAGAATGTCAAGGGCTGGAAGTGATCTCAAAAGATCATCTGATCCAGCCCCCCAGGAGTGTTTTAGCTCTTCACTCTGAGGAGTTTTTACAGAGTGGGCTGGGCTGAGCACACCAAAATAAGTTGTTTGCCTTGGGCCTGTAACCATAGATAAATGATGATTTTTCTCAGTGCATTACCAGAATTATCCTTGAAACACACTCAAATCTTTTGATAGAAAGGTTCATGTTAAATCAGCTTGTACATTTTAAAATGCTACAGCTTTTTGATCTTTTTTTTCTTCCTTAGTTTTCTGATTCTTCACATAGTAGTTACAGACTGGAACTTGCAAAGTGCTGAGCACTGTGTTCCCTGTCAAGCCAACCTCTTAATCATTCTCTGAAAAATGCTGCCAGATTGGAGCTAAATCTCTCATCCCCTGTATTTCTCCAGCTGGGTGTCTTTTTCATTGCTGTGAAAGGATGCATGTGTTCCTAGGACACTGAGCTTGGGCTGAGGGGGATTCAAAGTCCAGTTTGATCTGCAGCCTCATTTAGTCATGGCTTGATTTAAAAACCAGAGATGATAAATATTTTGACTTTTTGATTCTGAACTCTTGGGGTGGCATTTAATTCTTAGCCATATCAGAACATTAAGACTTTATTTTCAGATCTTATGGTGCTGTGTAAATTGGTTATCACTTGCAGGGCAGACGTTTAAACCTTGGGCTGACTTGAATTAAGGCTTCTATTAACCAGTGTTGGAGCAGAGATGTTTCAGACGGGCTTCTTCTTACTGTCTCTGTGCAGCACTGCTTCAGACACATTTTATTTAAAGCCTTGTACTTCCAGAGATGTAAAAGAAGGTTGAATTGCAGATGGTCTTTACACACTTTCATTTCAAGAAGGCAATGTTTTAGACCTTTTGAAGGATGAACTAAAATAATGAACATTCATTATGTCTATGTTTTACAGTGCCAGTTTCCAGCATCTGCTTGAGCTGGCAGAGTCAAGTTGGAGGCCTGTAGTCAGTGGTGTTCCCCAGGGATCAGTACAGGGTCCAGTTTTGTTCGATATCTTTATCAATGATCTAGATGAAGGCATTGAGTGCACCCTCAGCAAGTTTGCTGATGATACAAAATGGGCAGGGAGTGGCTGACACCTGTCAGGTTGTGCTGCCTTCCAGCGAGACCCGGACAGGCTGGATGAAGGCTAACCACATGAAGTTCAGTAAGGACAAGTGCAGAGTCTTGCAGTTGGGGAGGAATAACAACATGCAGCAGTAAAGGCTGGGGGCTGCCCTGCTGGAAAGCAGCTCTGTGGAGAAAGACCTTGGAGTCCTGGTGGACAGCAAGTTCTGCATGGGCCAGCAATGTAGTCAAGAGAGCCAGTGGCATCCTGGGGTGCATCAGGAAAAGTGTGTCCAGCAGGTCTAGGGAGGTTCTTCTCCCCATCTACTCTGTCCCAGTGAGGCCATACCTGGAATACTGTGTTCAGTTTTGGGCTGCCCAGTTCAAGAGAGACAGGGATCTGCTGGAAAGAGTCCAGCAGAGAGCCATGAGAATGACTGGGGAACTTGAGCATCTCTGCTATGGAGATAGACTGAGAGCCCTGGGGCTGTTTAGTCTGGAGAAGACTGAGAGGAGATCTGATCAATGTGTACAAATATCTGAGGGGTGGGTGTCAAGTGGATGGGGCAAATCTCTTTTTGCTGGTCAGCACCAATAAGACAAGGATCAAAGGCTGCAAATAGAAACATAGAAGGTTTCACTTCAACATGAGGAGAAACTTCTTTACAGTGAGGGTGACAGAGCAGTGGAACAGGATGCCCAGAGAGGTTGTGGAGTCTCCTCTGCAGACTTTCAAAACCTGCCTGGATGCATTCCTGTGGGAACTACCCCAGGGGATCCTGCCATGGCAGGGATGTTGGACTCGATGATCTCTGGAGGTCCCTTCCAACCTGTAAGGTTCTGTGATCCTGTGTGAAAGTCTATCTCAACTTTTCTCTCTACCTGTGTTAGTAATTTTCATAACTGCAGGGTGCCATCTATTTTTTTTTCTTTTTTTTTTTTTGCAATGTTGTATATTGTCTCTACAATTCTTCCCAGCTGGGCTTCATATTGCCCCTTTCTCATTCATTTCATTAAACACGATATCAATTAACTTTAAGCACTCCCAGGTTAGTAATGTGGCAAAGTACAAATCTGTTAAGCATCCAGAGAGTAGAGCTACCACCTATCTCTTTCAAAAGAGGTTATAACATGCCACACAATTAATTACATGGAATTTGAGTACATTTAATTTCTGTGAACTGCAAAATGGAGCTATTAGTAGGAAATATTTACACATCCATTATGAGAAGAAAAGTAATAGATTTTTTAAAGTTAAAAAACCTCTCAGCAACCTCTGATGCACCGCTTGTGAAACGTTTGTGCTTGTAAAGATGAGCTTGTGTCAACTGTTCTGATAGCAGTGATTTGCTCTTGCTGTGTTGCCTACCTGTGTGTCAGCTTATCTACAGATGAATTAGTCTGCTTTTCTCAGGCTCTTCACCAGCTCTGCCTCCTTTTTCAAGGCTATCTCAGTTCTAGTTTAAATTTACCAGAGACTCAAAATATATATAGCTAACAGAACCAATACAATTATAGGATGCCTTCCCCTTTCCCTGCCTTTTGGAAAGAAAGGGATTAGATGAAGAGGGGAAAAGGCAAAACACACCCAAATAAATAGTCTCACTTCGATTTGGAAGTTAAAAGAGAAAACTTTAGCAATAAATAAGAGGTATTTGAGGTAGGGGAGTTACAAAAAGGTATAGGGGAGGAAAAACAAGATAGAAAAATACAGATATACAAGCAGATTGATGGCAGTGGGTTTGTCCAGCTCGTGGTAAAACAAAGAGCAGCAGAAACAAAAGGGGGGTGCTGACAGGCAGGGAGGCAGGGCAAGAAAGAGGGGAAACAGAAGTTCCTCTGTTTTTATAGGGGGCTAGACAGGAAGTGGGAGTGGGTGAACCACTACACCTGAGGCTGGGTGCAGACCCATTCCTGGGACGAGTCTGGAGGACCTGAGGTCAGATTCAAGGCCATTTCCCCAGGAGGCTTAAACCTTTACAAAGGCCAAGAGGCAAAAATCTGCTTCTCAGCCGAAGCAGTGTGCTGCTGATCCAATAATGGATGAGCAGAGCTGAATTACCTTTCTGTTGGCTGCTCTTTCTGAAGACTTTTCAACACCAGCAAAAGCTGGTGACAGGAGGCCCAAAGGCTGTGCTGTGCCAGTACACCTGGCAGCAGGTACATCACCACAAAGAACAACCCCAAAGCTTGTGTGTGTAAATAACTCTGCTGGTTTTAGGAGCCCTGTTTAAGCTTCCACCCATGAGGTGGTGCAGTCTTTTGGTGTTGTGCATGATACTGTTGGGCATGCTTAAGCTGTTGTTCTCTTGATATTATGCATATTTGTGCTTCTATGACTGGATAAAAGTAGGGGAAACTGATCCTAGAAGTATGATCTCGCCCTAACCGACTCACAAAGCTATTACTCTGCAGTATACTCTTTGTGGGCAGTATGTAAAAATATGGATATAAATAACCATTAGAAGAGGTGGGACAAAGCTGTTGTGTTTTGAAAAGAATTCCCTGTGGCTTCTCCTTAGCTGTTTGCCTGTAGTTTAGTTCATTCACAGACATTGTTAGAAGCATGTATAATATAGGCATCTGTAAGTACCAAGGTATAAGAAGAAGGCAAATTATTGAAATTATGAAAGAATTTACAATAAGAAACATAAATTATTCTGCAGATGACAAGTGAAAGGACTCTTAGGTTTTTCTGTCATGTGCTGTAGTCTCTGTAGACATCCATCCTAGAGGAGAAAAAGACTTTTTGTTTTGATGATCATAGAATCATAGAATCAGTCAGAATTGGAAGCGACCATGAGGATCATCTATTTCCAACTCCCCTGCCATAGGCAGGGACACCGTATCCTAGATCAGGCTGGCCAGAGCCAGCCTGATGACCTTATGGACTTCCCAAACCAAAGGAATAATTGCTAAGTATTGTTATCCCATTTCTGTTTCGGTATATCTGAGGTTTTCTCTTATTTAAGTTTCTAGTGAATCTCTTCTCATATATTTTTTTCCCAGATAAAGTGTCTACAAATCATTTGAAAACAAGATAATGAAGGGCAGGGTTGCTTGTGACATCTCTCACTTGCGTATGCAGTGGTTCTGTTGTGTTTGCTTGTTATCATCTGTCACCAGATGATAACAGTATCATTCTGGAGATACTGATTGTTTCACGTGTATCACATGTGTGTGTCTGTTTTTCAAGGCTCTGGTTTGTGGTGGCAATTGCAAGAAGGGCTAATACATCTTTTATGGCCTCAATGATGTGGACTTTGCCACATGTGATTAAAATTCATGAGGTGGTGGGTTAGGAGATACTAGAAGATCCCAGTGCAGAAATGTTCTGTACTGCAATATAATTAATAGAGCAGTATGTATCTAGAATTAACTGTTGTGCATGATTTGGCTATTTAATAACTTTTAAATAGAAGTTCAGAGAGCTGAGAGCAGCCTCATTTGAAAATTAACCCAGCCCTCTTAAAAGTGGTCCTAAATAGCTGTAATTCTGCATCAGAATAATTAACTCTGTCTTTAATAAATCTTTATAGATCTATAAAAGTCCAATGCTGAATGTACTGTGACAATATTTGTTAAATATATTTAGTATTGTGGCAGGTTATGTGGTTAACAAGGATGAACCAGATGTAAATTGGTCATTAGAGGTAAAGTGCAATATCGTAGCTTTTATCCCCTCTCTAGAGACGGGATGAAAAACAGTCCCTTGCCCTTCTGGATCTCTTGATGTGATTGCTTTCAAAGTTTCATGTTTCCAAAACAGTCTGGACTCCTTAGTCTAATTTCTCTCACATTGAGACTGCTGGATCTTTTCTCAACCTCAGAGTACTTGTGGAGCATGCTAAGATCAGGGAAGAATCATCCACCATACTCAGAAGAGATTTCTCGGTGCATCCTACCCCTGAACCCTTTCATGTACACATCCATCACTCCAAAAGCCTACGTAGAGAATTTTCTAGGCTGAAGAGTCTCCATGCTGCTGATTTAACCTGGCTAGAAATGACAGGACACAAAGGATGCATTTAAATATTTATCTCTACTACAGAAGCATTATGTTTAAGGTGCTGAGAATCACTCATCTTTAAAAATAACAAGAGAAGGGAGGGTCTCCAGTATTATCTCTCATTTCCTGAGTGCTTCAGCAGTGTCTCACCTCTGCGTCAGTGCAGCAGTGCCTGCACCTTTGGATATGTGGCAGTGGTTTGATTTTCTATCAGATAGGACTCTTGCGCCTAAGCAGTTCTCTACTTCTCTTACATGCTGCTCTGGAAAGCTCCAGCCATTTCCTACCTCTTTTTCCCAAGGGAAACATTATTGCAGAAGAGTGAGAGTGATTTAAAGTGATTGATGGATCTCAGCTGCTCTTGAATATAGTCCTTCTGTGTCCAGTGGCTTTTCTGAGATGAATAGTCACCTGGAATGCAATTCAGTAGGCTGCCTTCAGGCAAATGTAGGCATTTGATCATATGATACAGAGGTATTTTAATATAATTTATTTAAAGTTTTTATTTTATGTCTTCTGAAGGCCTAAGGTAAATAAAGGAAGTCTTGTTTTGGCATGCATGTTTTCTCTGATCAACACATCGAACTGTGTGGCTATCAGATGTTAAGAATTGTCAGTTCTCTATATGTGATAAATAGCCTCAGTTCAGTATGTGTGACAGGCTTATAGCAGGAGAGGGAATAAAACTAAGCAACTTGGTAGATTATTTTAAGATGCTGCTAGGACAGCTGAGCATGTTGTCCAGCTCATCGCAGCCCAGAACAGAGCCTGGCTTCCTTCTGCTATTTCAAGTTGTGTCTTGGTGTGTGCTGAGGTGGGAGAGGTGGGACTGGACCACCAGCAGACATTGTCCGCTGTTCCTTTTTTCTCCCTTGTGTGGTGTAGGAAGAGCTTGCTTGGCTCACGTATATTGCTGTCCTTTGCACCTTTGCAGGAGCAGTGAAGGTCATGGGAGGTCTCATCACTTTCCTTCATCCTATTTCTTGAGATATGCTGGACTAAAGTTCACCTGGCTCTTCATGGACCCTAGGAGAGCAAAATGTGGAGCAACTCACAGAATTCAGACAACACCATGTACCTGGCAGGCAAAAGAAGAGTTCAAAAGTGCCAGCCTCTGTTAGTAGAGCTCTGCACTTTACAGGAGAAGGAGCTACATGAATCAGTTCAGTGTGTTCTGTACCATACACAAAAGCAATCTGGTATCTCTGTCAGCTACTGACGAGTGGACACTTGCTATGTTAGTACAACACTAAGGCTGAAATTAGATCAGTGTCCTTATTGCTCCTAAAAGAGACTCATATTGTCCTACTTTTTTTCCCTTAAGCTTTCTTTTTCAGTACACTTAACTAAGTTTTCACTTTTATAACTCTTTGCCGCTGCTAAAAGCCAGTCAAATGTGAGACATAGTGCAAGCGGTTTGCCATTGAGGAGTAACATGATTAAAAGAACATAAGGTTTAAGAAGAAATAGTAGTGCATCTAGCAATAGTAGTCACATCTAAACATCTAGAAATGGTAGTGACAGGACAAGGGGTAACGAGGTTTAAACTGGCAGAAGGGAAATTCAAACAAGATGTTAGGAAAGGGTTCTTTCCAGTGAATTATAGAATCATAGAATGGTTTAGGTTGGAAGGGACGTCAAGGATCATCCAGCTCCAAGCCCCTGCCATAGGCAGGGACACCTCCTACTAGAGCAGGCTGCTCAAGGCCTCATCCAGCCTGGCTTTAAACACTTCCAGGGAGGAAGCATCCACAACCTCCCTGGGCAACCCATTCCAGTGTCTCACCACCCTCACTGTAAAGAACTTCCTCCTAATATCCAGTCTAAATCTCCCCTCTTCCAGCTTAAACCCATTCCCCCTCGTCCTGACATTACCAGACCTTGTAAATAGTCCCTCCCCGGCCTTCCTGTAGGCTCCCTTCAGATACTGGAAAGCCACTATAAGGTCTCCTCGAAAGGAGGAGAGTGAGGGTGGTGAGACACTGGCACAGGTTGCCCAGGGAGGTTGTGGCTGCACCCTCCCTGGAGGTGCTCAAGTCCAGGTTGGATGAGGCTTTGAGCAACCTGTTCTAGTGGGAGGTGTCCCTGCCTGTGGCAGGGAGTTGGAACTGGATGATCTTTGAGGTCACTTACAACCTAAACCATTATGATTCTACCTTCCTTGTAGGGGAAAGCAGAAACCAACCCACCCACCAAACCCACCCCAAAACAACAATGATCAACCACAAAAACCCAACCCCAAAACACACACACATCTGCCAACAGAGGAGATTTGTGCCTGGAAATGTCCCTTAACCTCCCATGGAGATCTTCCTCAAGTCTTTGCATGGAGTAATGGATTTCAGTTGATCCAGGACAACTTTTTTAGTGACCTAACAGAATTTGTATCCATGCTTTCTTTTGCAGTTGAACTCATTTGAATGCAAAATAGGAATCAAAGAAGTGACCGTTGTGCAGAGGAAAGAACGAATAGAGCTTTAATCTCACTTGCATCACAGGTGTTTTGAGCTATTAATCATCAAGAAGCCATATTTGGCTCAGAGCAAAATGACATATTCTATGACATATGTCACAAGTCAGAGTCTTCTGCTGTAGATTTCTAACCTTGGTTTTAAATACTGTCAGCATCTAGAATGAAAAAAAGGGAAAAAAAAGGCAACTCATCACCATTCCTATTGAACAAAAACTGCTGTATGATTTAAATACCTATAGCTTCATCATTAACCCAGTTTTTTTTTTTGCTTTCAATTTTGCTAAGCATGACGTTGGTGATTAAACTGGTGCATAATTATTAGCAACAGACTGTTGTCAGATCTCACAGTTTTCTGACCAGGTGCAGGCTGCTTGAATTCAGTTGGAGCCTGCCTGTCAGTTTTATGAACAATCCAGCAAAATAAGTGACTGATTTCCTGCTGTCATTGCAGAGGCAGTTTTCAGCAGATTGTCACAGTTTCTGAATAGTGTAATGAACATTCTGATGTTTGCAAAAGCAATTTTTTATATATAAACGTGTGTATAACGTGTGAGTGTGAAAACATTAACAATCTGATCCCTGTGTCTGTCTCTCTGGTTCATGATCCATACCTTTTTACTAATATTCATTTATTTCACGCTGATGTCAAAGTCAATCAAACACTTTGTGATAATGCAAACGGAATTGTGGCCTGCTAAGTTAATCTGATGTGACGAGGGCTTCAAAAGACGGACTGTCTTTGCTCTGTTCCTCTAGCACACTTTCATCTTCAGAACCTGGATGGCTGTTTTGCCAAGTGTTTATCCAGATCTCAGGTTTAGGCAGGATAATGTAGGCTGTGTGTCAAAAGAGCAAGAAGCTTTTGCATCAGCTCCTTGCACAAACTCGGTCTGAATTCTAAGCAGTTTGGGGGGGGGCTTTAGTCTCATGTCTCTGCTGCTACTAGCTTAAATAAAGGCTCACTGACTGAATGGCTAGGTGCAGTAGCTTACTTTGTAGAGCAGGGAGAGACCTGGCTGATGCCTTCTGTTATTCCTGATAAGGAACTTGCTTGTACTCGAGTCTTTTCACAGTACATCTACTCTCTGGTTTTTTTTTTTAGTTACTGCTGCTTCAGTAATTTACCATTGCTGCAGAAATCTGGATCAAAATCTGGAGCCCTGTGGCCAGAGGCACAATGTGATGACAGGACACATCCCTGGGCTCAGGCTTTAGCTGCTTTGAACACTGCCAGTGCTCACTTTGGATGGGTGCTGCAGCAGCCATACTCTGTGGCTGCAGCACCATGCCCAGAAAAATCGTAGAATCATAGAATCAACCAGGTTGGAAGAGACCTCGAAGGTCATCCAGTCCAACCTAGTATCCAGCCCTAGCCAATCAACTAGACCATGGCACTAAGTGCCTTATCCAGGCTTTTCTTCAACACCTCCAGGGACTCCGCCACCTCCCTGGGCAGCCCATTCCAATGCCAATCACTCTCTCTGGCATGAACTTCCTCCTAACATCCATCCTGTACCTCCCCTGGCACAACTTGAGACTGTGTCCCTTTGTTCTGTTGCTGATTGCCTGGGATAAGAGACCAACTCCCACCTGGCTACAGCCTCCCGTCAGGTAGTTGTAGACAGCAATGAGGTCACTCCCGAGCCTCTTCTGCAGGCTGCACACCCCCAGCTCCCTCAGCCTCTCCTCACCTGGCTGTGTTCCAGGCCTCTCACCAGCTTTGTCGCCTTTCTCTGGACACATTCCAGTATCTCAACATCTCTTGAATTGAGGAGCCCAGAACTGGACACACAATCTCATAAACATTCAGGTTGGAAAAGACCCTCAGGATCACCAACTCCAACCATTACCCCTACTCGACAAGGTGCACCCTAAACCATATCTCCAAGCACCACATCCAAATGATTTTAAACACATCCAGGTTTGGTGACTCCACCATCTCCCTGGACAGCCCATTCCAATGCATGACCACTCTTGCTGTGAAGAAAGTTTTCTTAATACCCAGTCTAAAACTACCCAGTCTCAGCTTGAGGCCATTCCCTCTTGTTCTGTCACTGTTTACCTGTGAGAAGAGACCAGCATCATGACTGAGATGTAGCAGTAGACTGAGATGTCCACGTTTTGGTCTGGAGCTGCTTCATGTCCAGAGAACCCTTGCTCTAGAGCATGGCAGCCAGTACGGAAAATTGCACACAGCAGTGTGACCAGACAGCTAAGAGAGGTCTCAAGCTGGTAACCTTGCTTTGGACAAACTTTTTAGAGAACAAGGCTATGCTTTGTTTTCATCAGTGTGCCTTCTCTTTTGCCACTCTCTCACTGTAGTTTGCTCTGTAGTTTTGCTATCCCAATCTGAATGCATGTATAGAATAAGCATCCAGTCTAAAAATACAGACTTCACTGAGAGGAGAAACATTTAGTCAATGTGCTTTTAAAGTGTTATTCTGTGGGAGAAAAAGTTCCAGGTTGGAGAGGGCAATTCATAAACACTGTTTTCCTCTTTCACTATATTGTACTGTAAATTTGTTAGTGGACTTGGCATTTCTACTCCTTCTTGAAAATATTCATCTGCTGTACCAATATTTGAATTGAATTGATGCTGAAGCTTTCAAGTGCATCCTATTTGCTTGCGAGATAGAAACAACTAACCAGAACCTCATATACAATAATTATCCACTAACAAGCCTGTTTATTCATCTGCTTTCAGAATATGTGCCCTGTTACTCATAATGTTATAAACACAACAGTAAATAATGTAGAATGTTTTAAAAATAGATCATAAAAGCAGACTGATTTCACTTAATGCACTTATACAACAGTAGGAGAGGGTCACTTTCTCCACTGCTGAAGGGAAGCACAGAGCTGGCAAAGATGAGTAAGATTCTACACAGGAGCTAAGTCTTGCAAGTGTTGAGGGAGAACGTATTTGAACTGAAAAATATGGATTGAGATGTAAAGACAACTTTAAATAATGAGAATAGGGGAGAGAAAAGTTAAAAAGTATATATTTATGAAATGGATGAATCTTCCAATAGCAATGACTTGGATTCTGATGGATGTAATTGTAAACCTCAAATTTATTGTTCACTCAAACTTTTTGCTTCAAACCCAGTATTGCATTATTAATTTTTGTGGTATTGTGTTAATATCACAATGTTTTAAATGCCATTACTCTTGGAAACTAAGATTTGCATTGAAACAAGGTTTCCTTCCCTCGTAGGAACAGAAAGCCTCTCTGTTAAGAATGATTTTACTGAGCTGTAGCTCTTTGTGGGTCCCAAGCGTCTCTGCAAGCCCAAAAGAAATTGTCACAAAACCAGGATTTGCATCTGGGTCTGGAGCTGGGAGCTTGGAAATAAGATACGTGTAGGAATCACCATTCTAAAAGGAATACTTTTAGTATCTTGTTAAGCATAGTAGAGGTCAGCTACAATTTCTGCTTCAACTCATCAGCAACAAAAAGTTGAAAGAACAAGCTGGTCTGGGAGCAGGGAGAGGTTTATACCTTCGGATGTTCTTTTAAATATTCATGTTTGTGGTGTTTCACAGTTTTTTTTCATGTAATATGCTTGCAGCCTCCCTCTGAAGTGGCAAAGAGCCTTGACTCTGATTTTACCAATGGAAATCTGAAAACAGGGAAAGTAAACTCCTTTGGTTTAGATGCAGCAGCTTGCGCAAGGGCACAGAGTGGTGAAAGAAGGAGCTAAGATCAGCTGTCCTAAACTCCAGGTAACTGAGCTGTCTTGTTTCCCTGGGAAACTGTTGGATCTGCCCTTTGGTTCTAATTCATTCACATTACAGCTAATAATATCCACCACTAATGTAGCAGCATCTCTTGGCCTACAGTAAGAAGACTGGCTCTGGAGAAACCTAAACACCTTAAAAGTCTTGGAAGAGGTTGTCCTGGCATATGAAGCCTTGTGTCCTTCACATAGATGGCTAATCCTCAATAGACATCAATGAAGGTGGTGAAAGGGAAGTGTTGCTTTATTAGAACAATAATCTAAGCTGTGTGGTCCTGTTTTCTTGAATTCTACCTGAAGCTGGAGGATAACAATATCTGAGTTAACCTCTCTAGAGTCGGTGGAGAGGTGAACCTTTAACTTGAATGGTCCCGATTATCTGCAGAGATGTGTCTACCTTTGTCCATGTGGTCTTTATTGATCACTGCATGGCTGGGAACAAGGCTTCTGCAGCACAGACATCTCAGTGGCTGAGTTAGGTGTCTGCATAGGTTCTGATGGTAGTGATATGTCCTTCCTTTCCCTTGTGTGTTCTGTAGTGCTCTTAAGAATGCCTATGGGGAAGGTTGTAGCAGTTTAACATTGTGTTGGAGACGTTCACAAACAGTCAAAATACTTGGATGTGTCGTCTTTGAGAATTCAAAATTTCAAGTTTCTGATTCTTCTGTTCTCAGGGGTCCATAAATAGCAAGCATGCTTATATCCTATCTCAAACACTGCACCTTGCCACAGTGCCTGCATTACACTGTTTGTCAAATGGCAGAAGGTGAAGGGAAAGCCTTGCATGTGCCTGAGCAGAAAGAGGAAAACCTTAATTTGCATGTTCCTGGGCTTCTGATTGCTGACCAACATCATCTTCCTCATACTACTGGATTTTCTTTCCAAAGGTTACTTAATATGCTCAAAGAAAACCTATGAATCCTTTAAACCCAGTGCTGAAAAAAACATGCCAGGTGTTGGAGGAAAAGCAGCTAACTCTTGAGATGATCACTAATTCTTTTATGTCAAGGTTAGCATTATAAACAGGAAGCTTTGGTAATTTCTTGTCTAACATACCTAACTTTGTTAAAATTTCTTCTCCTGTTGTAAGGGAAGGGGGAGGGTACGAGGAGGTTTGCTGTTGACTTGAGCCATTTTAAAGGATCTTCTCTTCCATTTGCTCCAAGGAAGAGATAAAACATAGCAATACACCTACTTTTACTGGCTAGAGCTAAAACACAGCAAGAGTTGTACCTGAAAGAGGAAGGGGCGACTTCACATCCTTTTGCACTGAGTTTTGAAGAGATGATTAGAGCAGTACTGCATTTCTAATATGTCAGCCAGTCAAGGCTAAGTTTGCTCTTTGCAGTGGTACCTTTCTGAGAGGTAGGGCAATAATCACAGGGGTTATCAGAGATGTATTTTCTTCTCACTTTACACCAACAGAAAAAAACCCAAACAATTAGAAAAGATTTTTTTCCCCCAAACAAAAAGGCAAGTGGTAATTTTTCTAAAAGACACCATCAAATAAACAAGAAATTCAATTTAGTTTTTATCTCTTACTGCCAGAAAGCAAGGGAGGTTGCATTTGGGTCAAATGTATGAACTCCCTGACTGGCACAACAAACAGAAATATTCAATGGATTTGTAATTTACCCTAGAAACTGACTGGTCTGATTGAAAATAATGGCGTCTGACTGTGCAGGGTCAGTGAGTTGACCTTTGTTAATGCACAGCTAACCAAGATCTACCGTGCACAGATGCTGGAAAACCAATTAGCTATTCTAAGAAGCTTTGGTAGATAAAATGTCCCAATTAATTACACAAAATATGTGTAAAGACTTATTTCTGTAAATTCCTGTTTGAAAATGATCACTAATAGTTCTGAATGAACTCAATTAGTTGCTGAATATCCCAGTAGGGTTTATTTTTTGGAGCCAGATATAATTTGAATATCATTTGATGTGTGAGTCCTTAGGAAAGAGCACAACTGTGCATATAAACTGATGTCAAATGTATTTCTATGCGTGAAATGTGTACGTGCAAGCAACAAAAAAGGCTTTCTTTGCTATCTATCATGAAAAGCTGAAGATTATTAAATTAGAATGGCTACATTATGCTAATTTATTTTTTATTAGCAGCTTGCTAGAATATTTTACTGCTGAATGTACTGTTTCTTTTCCTATATGTCAGTAATGCAGACTTACTGGTACACTAATGTATTAGAGATTAAGTAGTTTAAACAATAGAGTTTTATTCAGCCTTTAGCTGTTTGACTAAAATTACACCTGTAACAAGAATTCAGTGACTCTTTCTATGCATGGATATTAGATAATCACAGAATCAGAATCACAGAACATTAGAGGTTGGAAGGAATCTCTGGAGATCATAATTTAGTCCTCTTTCTCTCCACAGAGTCAGTAGGAAGCACATGAGAAATATTTCCCTGAAGTGAAGCTCCTCTCCATGTTTGGCAAAGCGTGCTTGTTTATACAGCTAAGGTGAGAGGGATAAGAAGGAGAGGCAGAAGACACTGAAAATCACCCAGGATAGCTGAGGAAGCTGCATGAAGAGTGCATGTTTGGCTATGGCATTTGAGGATCCCATTCAAATTGTTTTGTCTAGTGAGGACGCTCAGTGCAAGCTAGCAAAAGCGTTGCCCATCCTAAGGAGGGTTTCACCATTCATCCACAAGCTTTGTCCAAGCTTCACAGAGATTGGGCTGAAGGTTATTGCTATACAGTCACTTGACTGAGGTTGGAGTAGATAGGGGACAGCTAAGCCAATGATGCAGAGAGCTCCCAATTGAACCACACTGACTAAGACCAAATTTCTGTGGTTTCTTCTCTTTTCTCATGCTGAGGATTTGGCCGTTCATGCATTTTCTCTCTGAACATTGCTGAAGCACCCCATTTCTCTCCTTTTGTTGAGTTAAATGTGGAGACATACCAGGCTACTATCCAGCAAACAGCTCATGAACACTCACTAAAAATATGTTCTGGTATCGTTATATCCAGAAACATCTGTCCTGCAGATACTGTTACGCAATGGAAAGAACTTGCAGGCTGCCAGTTGCAACTTTGGAACCCAACTCTTGTCATTAAGAAGTTCATTAAAAGAGTAATGTTCAGCCCAGGAAAGAAAGTACATGTGGAGCTTGTGGTTTCTACTATAGCCTACCACTCCAAAGGGCTCTCAGAAAGAGCATGGAGATGCTTTAGGCAAGGAGTGTGGAAGTAAAGCAGACATAAAACCCCCTTAAACCTACTTGCTCTCTGTTCTTGCAGACTGCCTTTGAAGGTCAGCCACCAAGGACTCTCTGAGATGGACACTCGGTGTATAAAGGTAACAGTAGGTTCGTTTGTCCTTTTTGCAGGTAGATGGCAGGATACCACAGCTAGTGTACTGTAAGTCCTCATGAAGTGTCACACAACTTTGCTTGGGTAAACACTGCTAGAATGTAAACAGCTCTCTGTCCTAGATAGGGAGATGTTTTGCAAGCATAGCTGCTTTCCAAGCTATTTCCTAACTATGTGGAGGGGGAAAAAGCCCACAGAGAATTTAGGCAGGTGCACGTATGGCTTTGGGCAATGGCTTTAAGATGGTAATGAAGTGATTCCTATTTAGTTCAGTATTTTTGCCACTTCATATTTTTGCCATATTAAACAATGCAGAACATGAGAGAAAATGTATTCAATTATGCCTCACTCTATCCTAACATGAAATTGCTTAGTGCTATCTCTAATAAACCTAAAAATGAGGAAAGTACAGATTGCTCTGTGCAAGCAAGGTCTATTTTTGTGTGTGTGTGTGTCTGCATTATATTATCTCTGCCCAATTTTGTGATAATAAGGCAAATAAGGAAAAAGCCTCAGCTGAAAACCCCAGCATATAATCAGCAATTACAAGTGGGCAGTGCTTCATTGAAAGGATTTTTACAGTCATTATGCTTAAATATTTGAATATAATTTCCTAGAATCAGTTAGGTACCTTCATTCTAATGACTATTGATGGAACTGTCTGTGCACTCACTACCCTTTTTTTTGAGATTGTGGCCTCTGAAATCTCTAATGTTAGCTTATCATCTGCCTCAGTGCAGAGCCACTTTCAGCCACAGGTGGATAATGAGGTCAAAGAATGGAATAAAGGAGCTTGATTGAGCTATAGGAGCAGTGATACTTCTATGGGGAGACTATAGCTTTATATACAGCTCCTCAGTTTTTGGTTTAGCCAGAGACCTGAAGGATTTGACTTAGTCAAAACTTCTCTTTTCCTAAAAAATAAGGGAGATTTGACTAACCTGAATTGAATAAAAATGATATTTCTATGCTGCAAAAACAGACAAAAGGGAGTTTCCTCCCTGTGTCACAGTCACGTTTTCTAGGAGTTTATAGACACAAAGAGGTTTCTAAACACTTTAAGCCTTAAAAAAAAGCCTGAGAAAGAAATTTTCCAGTTCAAATGGGAGTTGTGAGTGAGCACCACATGTTGTAAAGAGAGATTCTAGTATGCAGAGTTAAACCAACCTACAGACTCTCAAAGCATTAACAAACCTGTCCAGATTATGAAGGAGCTGAACCACATCTTTGAATTACCAGTTAATACTGTGGAAATTGATCTCTTCCTTAAATGTCAAAGCCTTTCTTACCCCTGCCTTAAGCATTTAAGAGACAATGCTATTAGTCAAAAAATAATTATTCTTCAATTGATTTTGTAAAATTCTCAGCCAGGTGGTAATTTGTATGCTTGATCAGGCTAGGAAAAAACAAAACAAAAGGTGTTCAAGAAAAGACTGGATGAGGCACTTAGTGCCATGGTCTAGTTGACTGGATAGGGCTGGGTGATAGGTTGGATGGGATGATTATAGAATAATAGAATCAGTCAGGATTGGACGGGACCACAAGGATCATCTAGTTCCAACCCCCCTGCCATGGGCAGGGACACCCTACCCTAGATCAGGCTGGCCAGAGCCCCATCCAGCCTGGCCTTAAACACCTCCAGGGATGGAGCCTCAACCACCTCCCTGGGCAACCCATTCCAGCCTCTCACCACTCTCATGCTGAACAGCTTCCTCCTCACATCCAGTCTGAATCTCCCCACCTCCAGCTTTGCTCCATTCCCCCTAGTCCTGTCACTCCTTGATGGCCTAAAAAGTCCCTCTCCAGCTTTTTTGTAGGCCCCCTTCAGATACTGGAAGACCACAATAAGGTCAGCTCAGAGCCTCCTCCGGACTGAACAGCCCCAACTCTTTCAGTCTGTCCTCATACAGAGCTGCTCCAGCCCTCTGATCATCTTTGTGGCCCTTCTCTGGGCACGCTTCAGCACATCCACATCCTTCTTGTAATGGGAGCTCCAGAACTGGATGCAGTACTCCAGGTGGGATCTCACCAGAGCAGAGCAGAGAGGGAGAATCACCTCCCTCGACCTGCCAGCCACTCTTCTCCTGATGCAACCCAGGATCTGGTTGGCCCTCCAGGCTGCAAATGCACACTGCCTATCTTAGAGGTCTCTTCCAACCTGATTGATTCTATGATTCTGTGATTCAAAACACAAGCAGGTACTTTCTACCAAATATATAAGTGCTACAGATAATTGTTGTTTTTTTCCTTCTGGGTCAAAGATAAGGAGTAAAGATGTCAAACTGGATCTGAAAAAGTCTAAAGAACTGGCTTGTGCACAGGAGGGGATCATGGTATTTTCATGTGTCCGGCAGAAATTTTAGGCTGTGCTGAAGGGTGCGTAATTACAGCCCCACACCTGTGCAATGTGCAAGTCTAGAAAAGGTGTAGGGGAATCCAACATGCCTAAAATTGGCATTGATTTTATGAGAGTAATAAAATCTAGCTGATTTTACCCTATTTTCACTTCTTCTCTTTGTATCTTGGCTGCATTTTTGCTTGCACCTAAGCATTTGCAATACCTGAGCTGAAGCTGAAAAAGGTCATCTGCCATGGCAACCTATATTTCTGGGCTGGAGTTCACCTCTGGCTCATCTCTTTCTCTGTATGTTTCTGGAGTCTGGTACTGCTCTGGAAATGGCCTTTTTTTGGGGGTATCTACCACCTACTTTTGAATCAAATTCTTCCTGGTGAACACCAGTTCAGTGATCATTTTAGTCACATTGGCTTTTCTATGTGACACTGCTGTGACAAGGCTAAGGGAGGCTCTCTCTGGGGTGAGACTGCAAAAAAATAATTGATCATGCAGGAGAAAGAGTAAAAATATGACTGAATTGTGCCCATGCACGGAAAGATTTAGCACAAAAAAGCCCCTGCATTGACTGAAAAGACCCATACCTGCAATGTGTTTGGAATTGGCAGAAATGTCAGCTGCTCCTCATAAAAAATGCTTTTGTTGGTGGTTTATAATCTGTGCTTTTGCTTCCTGCATGACAAAACCAAACAGCGATGTGCACACGAGAAACACCCAAGCATTAAGCTCTCTGGGTTAGATTAATTCTTTGTGTAATTCCAGCAACATCTTTTCTGTTGGATTTGGACTCATAGCATTTACAGAAAAATCTGGATTGAGTTGAACTAGCACGAACCAAGCCAAAGTTGTAATTACAAGACCTGGCAAGGAGTGTGGCTCTTTTCTTGCTTATTTTCTATTTGCCATTGTTAAAAACGAGTGATTGCCTGTTGTTCTCTTGCCAGCCTCAAATCTGTGGAGAGTTCAGGGAGGTGAGAGACTTGATCTGAGAGAAAATGAAGACATAAGGCTCAAATTAAAGTGCTCTGCAAGTAAAGTGAAGGGTTTTAACTATCAAAATACAGGAAGCAGTAGGTGGCAGATAGTGTTTTACCCCCATTTTAATTTGACAGTTTAGAATATCACCTATTGCTTTGTGAAGGAAATAGGTACATCTAGATTAAACCTTGAATTATAAACCACACAGCACAGTCTTAGATATGGCTTTTGCCTTTTTTTTGTTAACAAAGTGCTTCTATTAAGCATTTCTCCTCTTATTACTTCATTTCCTTTTCTATGACTCCTGAGTGTCCACAATCTTTCTACAGACTTTGTCCTATACATTTCAACGTGTATAAATTTGATAATAAATACAAAAAAGGTTTTTATCATTTATAGACCAGCTTTGATTTCTTCCTCTTTGCTTATCTATTGCATGCTAGTCTTACAGGGCTAATAGTGTTTCCCCTTCCTTATATACCCGTGCTCTGAGGGTAGAAAAGGGATAATAAAGACATCGGTTTTAGCATCCAGAACTCACAGCTCTTGTAAGAGAATTTGTAAAGGTGAGTGGTCTATTGTAGCACCGCTGTCCAGGGAGGGTTAATTCGTCTTGGTGTCTTAGGAACCACTGACTCCCATTCTATAGCTTTATTCCTTTCCCCAACACACTTTGTCACCTAATTGGGGTGGTAGTTCACTGGTCTCCGGCATCTCACTGCTTCCACAGTCAACTGCAATACACCAGCAGGCTCATGGTTGTCTGCTTCTCTTTCCTGCTATCAGATTTGCAACCTTCTGCTGATGTCACACTGGACACTCCAGCTCGGCAAGCTCAATTGTAATGTTATCAAGCTTGGTGGCAGTGCTGACTGACCTCTTTGATTTTTATTTCAGGTTCTCTGCAGTCTCTGGAATGTCTACCTAGAAAATTATACTCACTTTTAGCCCATACGTAAGTGATAAGGTTAGAAATATGCCCTGTGGTCTGGTCTCTTGTGTATCACAGGCTGTATGGCTCTCCTAAGTTGATTCATGTTTGATCTAGAGTGCTGACTTTTGAGAAACAGTCAAGCCTTTGTTTAAAAATTGCTGTTGCCAGAAAACATGCTTCAAAAGCTGTTTTATACCAAAACCAGATTTTGTGTCTCATTTCTTTTGTAAATATCTCCAGCCTTAATTTTCAGCTACTTGCTCTCTGTCCGTTGAACTGATAACCCATTAGCAAAGTCGCATTGCCTGGCAGGCACTTAAAAACTCATCAAATTACATTTTAACCTTTTCTTTCATTAACTGAAGAGATTGAGTTCCTGCAGTGTTGCTAACAGCTGCTTCCTCTCGTTCTTTAATCTTTCCCAGTGTTGCCTTGATCCCTGTCAGTTATCAATGTCCTTTCCAGAACATGATATTGCAGTCATGATTACGTCAGTGTTCAGTGCAAAAGCAGGACCAGTGCCTCATCTTTTTAGGAGATCTGAGGCTCCTTTTTTTGGCCACAGAACTGAACTGAGAACACATGTTCCTTCCTGGGAGTTATTTTCCTGCTTGGCTGAGATCTCATATTCATAAGGGACATTGTTTCTCCAAACCAAGTCCCCAGAGATGCCCTTCTTCCTTTGTTTCTAGACATATGACCACCAGCTGGTCTTAAAACTATGTCTTTTTCTTCTGTCCACCTTGCCATGTGGTAGGATATGACTAAGTGTTGATTGTTTGCTTTTATGTTCCCCATTTTATGTCCCTTCCTGATGATCTATGTCTATACAGGAAAAAATGTGCATTTTTGGATGAGTGGTAATGTCATGGATCTGATATATCTGCTGCATCATAAAGCACCAGAAATCCCTCTGCATCAGCAACTTATCCTAATTAGGTGCTTATCACACGGTCTTTATTTTATCTACAGTTCTTATCATAAAATCATAGAATCAACCAGATTGGAAGAGATCTCCAAGATCATCCGGTCCAACCTATCACCCAGCCCTATCCAGTCAACTAGACCGTGGCATTAAGTGCCAATAATGACTTTATGCTTCCTTCCATATCTCAGGCCAAAAAACCTGAAAACCCAAAAGAGTTAAACTGATGGATCCCCACTGAACCTCATTAAACCACACATCTTTACAGTGACGTTTTGGTATGTAGTAACCACTTGCCAGTTTTAATCCATTTAATGTGTGCAGTGTTGATTCACAGCATTCCTAATCAATGGTGTTTGCAGTATATGGTAGTGACTGTGTAAAATGCCTTGTAGAAGCCCAAATATAGTGGCATCATTACCTCTATCAGCCAACTTGCTATCTCATCAGAGAAAGATATCTGGTTGACATGATCTATTTGCCAACCAACCTCCCCCTCCGAGTAACAGTAATTATACTGCCTCTCTTTTATTCCTTCTTAATTGCATCCAGTATTAGCCATTCCTTTATTTGCCTGGGATTGATGTTAGTCAGTCTGAGAATCTTGTTATTATCTGACTAGTATCATTTATTCTCTCTTGTTTATGTATTGTCATAATTCTTGCATTTCTTTTTCTCATCTTCTAGAACTTCCTCAATATTAAGGCAGTTACTGAAAAATCAGCACTGATGGTCTGGAGCTCCTTTTAAACTCTCATATGCTGTTTGTGACAGTGCTATAAATACATCTAAAATCAGTAGTTCTTACTTGACGTCCTTCTGATGCACTGTGGGAGTGAAAATTGTTTCATGATTTTCTTATGAAATGATCACATCATCTCATCCTTAGCCAAATATACAACAGTTATTTATTGAACAATTCTGCCTTTTCCGGATTATTTTTGGCAATTGTATAATTTCCATTTCCACTATTAGGATTTCTTTTGCTCCCTTTATGCTCAAAACATCTTTCTGACTGTTGCTTGCCTTATTTACCATAGATTTGCATCCCTTTGCTTCACTTACCAATTTTCTTGTGTTAAAATTTCTAGGTCATAATCTATATTCAAATCTACATAATCCTTTCCCCCCCTCCCTTATTTATTTATTTCTCAATTGTGAGCTTCACTTTTTATAATAAGGAAGAATTGGTTTGTAGCTGTTCTGGTCTTAAACATCTCCAAATAGTCATTCACATTTGGCTCACTGATCCTGTTATCTCCAGTGATTTGGACTCATCAGGGCTAGCAACTTCCTTAAAAAGCAATTGCAATGAATGGATGAAATATGAGGATGATTAAGGGACTAGAGGGCATGGCTTATGAGAAGAGGCTGAGACACTTGGGACTTTTTAGTCTGGAAAAGAGAAGACTTAGAGAGGATTTGATAAATGTTTATAAGTATCTGAAGGATGGCCAGGAGTGGGGGAGCAGACTCTGCTCACTTGCTCCCTGTGATAAGACAAGGAGCAATGGGTGTAAATTACAGCAAAAGAGGTTTTGTCTCAACACAAGGGGGAACTTCTTTACTGTAAGGGTCACAGAGCACTGAAATAGGCTTCCCAGAGAGGTTATGCAGTCTCCTTCTCTGGAGCCTTTCAAGGCCTGTCTGGATGTGTTCCTGTGTGATCTGTGTTAGATAGTATTGCCCTGCTCTGCCAGGGAGGTTGGACTTTATGATGTCCTTGGGTCCCTTCCAACCCCTAACATCCTGTGATCTTGTGAAATAAAAGTTGTTTGCTTTTGCAAACAGTAAGCTTTCAAGACGTAGCATGTGTTGGAGGTGGCCAGAAAAGTGACAGGCTATTCACACAATACCAGTCTGTTTTGGGGATGAGAAAGCAGTTGAGCTGCATGGACAGAAGCTGTGTTGACATCTTGCCTTCATGGCCAGAGAGGTGACCTGGATCACTGCAGTTTGTAATGCAGAGGCAGTCATTTCTGCTATGTGGCTCTATGTCATTTCCCTGTATGTTCCTATCTCCACAGACAAGTCTCAATTGATTGCAGTCAATGGGACAGAGTCTAGTTGGAGGCAAGTAACAAGTGGAGTCCCTCAGCGGTCAGTACTTGGACCTGTTCTGTTCAATCTCTTCATCTATGACCTGGATGAGGGCACAGAGTGCACTGTCAGCCAGTTTTTGGTTGACACCAAGCTGGGTGGAGTGGCTGCCACACTGGAGGGTTGTGCTGCCATTCCGTGAGATGAAGGCAGGCTGGAGAGCTGGGCAGGGAGAAACTTAATGAAATTCATAAAGGGCAAGTGTAGAGTCTTGCACCAAGGAAAGAACAACTCCATGGATCAGTATAGGTTGGGGACTGACCTGCTGGAGAGCAGTGAAAGGGAAAAAGAACTGCAGGTCCTAGTGGATGGAAGGTAGACCATGAATCAGCAATGTGCTTTGGTGGCCAGGAGGGCCAGTCCTGGTCTAGGGTGTCTATAGAGAGTGTGGTTTGTGAAAGCAGGCTGTGTTAACCCAGGACAGCCTTCCTCTGCCCTTCCTGGAGCAAGTCATCAGTGTTTCATGAACACATGTGTGTTGGTGATGTTCAGCTTTCATTGAAGTTACATGGGCCCAGGCTAAACCCCAATGAAGACAGCACCTTTCTGAAGACTGCTAATCAGGCCTGGGCACAACTTTACTTGCCAGCATAAATGATGCAGTAACTATTTCGGTTTTAAGAATGAAACACAAACCCATTGAATTGTGTTAGGCTTTATTAGGAGAACCTAGGATTTCAAACAGAGCAAAAAAAAATAAATGACTAGAGAATTCAAACAATAAAACCACCACCACCAAAACCAACCAATCACAAACACTGAAAAACCAGAAAGGAAACTGAACCAGATGTTAGTGACTGACCGCACAGACACCGTGGCTTGGGGAAGGCTGTGTTGAGACACTGTTTGCTATGCTGGAGTCCAGCACGTGTTGGAGTCTGAACATAAGAAGAAAATTATCTTCATCCATACACAGATACTTTTTCAACTGTGCTATGATAGTTTTTACACCATTGCAAACTGCATCCATTATGGTTTTAAAAAACTTGTGCAGAATAGGTAGTTCACATAAATTGGTGTCAAACTGGCACCCAGACACTTCCCAGAGGAGGATGATTTCTTTTGTAGTGTGCTCTGCGGTAGCATTTTTTTAATTCAATGGGCACAACTTAGAATCATGGAATGCGTTAGGTTGGAAAGGACCTCAAAGATCGACCAGTTCCAACCCTCTGCCATAGGCAGAGACACCTCCCACTAGAACAGGTTACTCAAGGCCTCATCCAACCTGGCTTTGAACACCTCCAGGGAGGGAGCAGCCACAACCTCCCTGGGCAGGCTGTGCCAGTGTCTCACCACCCTCACTGGAAAGAACTTCTTCCTAACATCTAGTTTAGATCTCCCCTCTTCCAGTTTAAACCCATTATTCCTCATCTTGTCATTACAAGACCTTGTCAATTAGCCCTCCCAAGCCCTCTTGTAGGCCCTCTTCAGATACTAGAAAGCCACTCTAAGGTCTTCTCGAAGCCTTCTCTTCTCCAGGCTGCAGAGCCCCAACTCTCATAGCCTGTCCTCATAGCAGAGCTGCTGCAGCCCTCTGAGCATCTCTGTGACCTCTTCTGGACTCGCTCCAGCAGTTCCATGTCCTTCTTGTGTTGGGGGCTCCAGAACTGCACACAGTACTCCAGTTCCTCCTGTACACAGTTCCTCCACATGGAAATGTATTTTTGATAAGAGTTAGCGTATCTTCACCAGCAGTGCTGAAGCCAGGTGAGAGGAATTACAGAGTCACCAACAACTACAACTCTTGCACTAGCTCCAGCGTAATGCAGACCTGATCCCCTAGAAATCTGAAATTACAGAGAAACTGCAGAGCGCTCCTCAGAGACAGAATTGCAGGCAGCTCCTCATTTCAGGTGATCTTAGCTTAGTTCAGTGTTCATGCTTGCAGAAACATGCAGCACAGTTTGGTCATGGTGACAATGTTGTTCTCAGGAGTAGTTTTAATATAGTGAATGAAAATAAGGAAAAGTTCCACTGTCTGTGTTCCATCTAAGCTGGAAGTGGGGTGTGATATGGGTGCCTAAGTCATTGACCAGGATTTGGAGGCTGTGTGGGACCACTTGCTTGTCTAGTAACAGCTTCAGTGGATGTGCTGAGTTTCTAGTCCATACAGGAGATTCATACTGAACTCCTACAGAAGACACTGCAGGTTTTTTGCCTCAAAAGGCAGTGCTCATTAACTTTTTTAGGAGCTTGCTTTCAGTAATAAATGGGGCTGTATTTTTCTCTGGCAAATGAAACCACTCATAGTCTGTGTTTTAACTCTTGCTAGAGATCCCTTTGCTGAGGTTCTTCATCTCCCCTGGTTCTTGTCACTCCTCCCCCAAACACAAACCCACCACTTTCCCACTTCACAGGCCACTGTGGAGGTGAATTTGCTGCTGTGAATGAGATGCTTGGATGTTTCTGTAATCGTGGAATCACAGGATCACAGAATACTCTGGGTTGGAGGGGATATTCAAAGGTCACCTCGTCCAACTTCCTCTGCAGTAAGCAGGGGCAACCTCAAATAGATCAGATTGCCCAGAGCCCTGTTGAGCCTGATCTTGAATATCTTCAAGGATGGGGCCCCAACCACCCCACTGTGCAACCTGTTCCAGTATTTCACTACCCTCATTGTGAAGAACTTCCAATGTCCAGCCCAAATCTACCCTGCTCTAGTTTCAAATCACTGTCCCTTGTGCTGTCACTACAAGCTCCTCTAAACAGTTCCTCCCCAGCCTTCCTGTGCATCTCCTTCAGACATTGCTCTTGTATAGGTGATCCTGCTCTGGCAGGGGGCTTGGACTGGATGATCTTTTGAGTTCCTTTCCAGACCCTGACATTCTGTGATTCTGTGGATACTGCTAAGTAATGGATCATCTTTAAAATGTGGTTTTCTTCTGTCTGGAAGAAAAAAAAAACCAAAAACCAAAACAAATTGCCTGAAAACTGAGAAATGAGAAACCACTTTGAGCAATTAAGAGCAGAATTAAAATACAGAACAGATATCTGAGCAAATGCCAGAAAATGTTTGTAATATATTTTGTGATCATGTCAGTTCTTATGACTGGAGAAATTTCCTCTGATTTTATAAATGTCTATCAAATCTGCCATGAAAGAAGGTCTAGGGAACTGTGCTGTGCAGTTGAGGTTTTGTTTCTTGAGAACAATTCTTTACTGGGGCCATTTGAACATGCTGAAGTGTGCGAATGGTCACAGGTGTGGCAAGTTCTTATATGTGCAGAAACAGATGCAGAGGTGATTTCACAGGCCTGCATATTTCATAAGGCTACAGAGTAATACTGTGGGACTGAGCACCTTAGAAAAGACTTGGATGTCTTTTCTTCTCCTCAGTGAAGTACACAGTTCTGAATATATTTTACTAACAATACTTTAATCCCTGTCTAAGAATTATGAATTTTGTGCCAGTAGATTTGTTGTGAATGAGTGCTGACTCTTCAGCAGTGAGGTGACAGCCTTCCACTGCCAGGTAGCTGAGAAGTCGTACAGGGAGGTTGTGATAAGTGCTGACAAATGACAGCTTAATCACATCAGTTGCTTCAGACACACATGGGCAACAAATGGGAGTGAAAGTGTGAAACCTACATAAACAACAACAGTGCTATCATCCACACAGACCTTTCAGGAGCTGAAGGGTGGACACCCTGTGTAGCAGATCTGTGCTTTGCCAGGTGCCTTTTGCAGAAGAAAGGTCAAAAGCTGTACTGAAATTTTCTCTTGTGAAGAATTTACTTGAAGCTTTTGAGCAGAGTCGAAGCTTGGTCTGCTGTCTTCTCTGTAGACCATCACCCCAGCTGTCAGCAGAACCCTGGTATTATACACGTAGCATGGCTGGCAGCATTTTGCCTTTGGCTTCCAGCCTGCAGCCTATCCCTTCATCTGACCCACACTGACGCTTCCCAGAACTTTGTTCCCATTCAAGCATTACGGCTCTCAAAAAAAACTTTGTCTTTTCCTGCTTTGAGGGGAGATTAGTGTAATACAGAGAGAGAGCCAAAAGTGTTTAAATCTGTTCCTTCTCTCATGGGAGAGCATAGAAAGAAAGGCATTACCACAACATATTAAACTCAAATATAACCATGATGATTACAAAGCAATAACTCCCATGTTTACTCACACAGTCTTTCAGCAGGCAACAATTACCAGGTGAGGCTACAGACACCACAGCAGTAGGATGAGTGGCACCATATCACACCTTGCTCAACTGCTTCTATTTGTATAAATAATATCACTGCTAATTTAAATAAAATAATATACCAGTAGATGAGAAATTATTATCCAAATGCATGCAAAAGGGGGAAAAAAAAAGAAGAGTAAATGTACTTAGGCAGAATAGATTTGCAGTCATGTTTGTTGAGGATGCATTTTAATTTACTTTACCAAGACCCTAGTGCTTGACAGAAAGCTGCCTGAGCAGATTAAGAGGAGATAATCAGAAGTAAATTATGAAAGAGATAATTAACAGTGTAAGAACTTCAGAAGACACGTTTCAATGCTAGAGTCTGTAATCCATATTCTTATGCTTGTCATATACAAAATAAGCTTGCCCTTACTGTTACAGCTCTCTTGCTTTTTTTGCTCTGAACTGCACCAGTATGCAAGGGGAAAGCCCATAGAATAGTGGGTAAACATTATTTTCCTGGTATTAGAATTACTGAATTGATGGCTGAACTTGGAGTTTAATTGATGAAACTCAACCATTTAGCAGGAGTGAAAAACCCTTAGCTGAGACACAGTCAAACTGCATAAGGCCAGTGCATAACTAAGACTATTTGGATGTTTGTTTTTAGGAATATGTCAAAGCAATTCCCTGTGTTGCTGCTCTGTCAGACCACTGTAGCCACTACAACTCTATGACCCTTTCCTAAATCCTAGGTCTGTCATTTCAAGTGTTGCACATAGGGCTATAAATCAGGAAGGATCTCTAGCATGAACAATTGCTGTGGTCCTCTGCGATATCCAAGTCCTTGTGGTGGTGAAGGATTCCCTGTCACCTGTGTGCCATTTGCTCTTCAGTTTCTTTCACTGTGTATGACTGAGTAGCCTCTGATGTCTATATTTTGAAATGACAGGGAGAAAGGAGCATCTCCTGGTGGGTTCCCTGTTGTGATGGATGTTTATCCCAGGAGAACTGCTCTGCAGACAGTGCTTTTTTATTTTCATTTGTTAACAGTAAGGATAACCTGGACCAATTCTTAAAGCAAGAGCCTACAGTTTGGATAGCTAAAGCCAGCTGAGGAGAATCCCATCTTGTATTACTTTGAAATGTAATCAATCTGTCACCCCTGTTGCCATGTTTAGATCTGATTTTAAAAAGTGCTGCAGCTTTGGCACTGAAGGTTTCCTGTGCGTTGCGCCATGACAAGCAGTAAAACATTCGATGCCTGCAAAGTTATGAAACCATACTGGAGAAAGTTAACTCTCAACTGTGACAGTGCTGCAGGACAGGAAGCAAAAATGATTCAGGCTGTTTGGATTGTGATTCTGCTAGCAGAGAAGAATTTTTGGGGGTGTGTGTGTAATACCAACATTTTAAGCATAAGGATGTTTTTTGGCTCCAGTGCTTTCCACACAGATGAATTCACTTCTGTGCACGTATCAGTAAGTGGTAATATTCTGCAAATGAACACACATAGCAAAGGTTTTCAGAAGCCTTTGCAGATGTCTTTCTTGTATCTGCCTCTGATTCACTCCCTGCAGGTAAGATGTGTGACAGTTCTTCGAGTAAGTGTGATTGGATCTCATCAGTTCTTGACACAAACACATCAACCTCTGATGCGTCTCACACAGTTTCAGGCAGAGTCACAACGGTGCAGCCCGTCTGGACTTCCCTTACTTTTCTTCCCTCTTTAAAGGATAGGGATTGAGACACACACAGAAACAAAAAATGGTTAATTCTAGTAATTCTGGTTCTCTTTGCCAGCTTCCTCATGCTATATGCTTTTAAAAAGTCACTTTCTTGCAGTGTGGAGAATGTTTTCTTTCTGATACAAACACCAGATGAATTTGCTTTAAGCCACCATCTCTCTGGAAGCTGTTCCTGACTGACTTAGGTTTTGGCAGTAGGTGTGTTGCCAGAGGTAGTGTTCTCATCTCCATCCTACTAATCTGTTTTTGTTTTTCTGTTGCCCTGAGGGAACGGGAAGTGGAAGAAGGTACAGCAAAACAAATGCTATTATGTTGGCAAATACTGGGTTTGGGTTTGTTGCTTATTTGAGTATCTTTGTGTTTCTGTCAAAACTGTGCATTGTACAGTGTGTCCTCAGGACAATTGCTGATGCCCCTCTGACCTTGTTGTGCATTCCAGAAATCTCTCTGGCTATGTTTTCAAAAAAGAAAAACAACTTTCATTATAAGATTCCACTGAAACCAGGTTTTATTTTTCTGGTTTCCAGTCATATGTTAACGTGATTGTGAGTCAAATGCTTGCAAGGCCTTTGATGCGAAGCTATGAACAACATTGCTTTAAATAGCAATGAATTTATTTGTATTGCATCTCGAGTCTGTAGCTCCCAGTCAAGTAGTTGTACAGGAACCATTCGTGCATCACCAGAAGCAGCTTATGTCAAGCAGAGCTGCCTTTTGCTTTCCCTGCTGGAGGGCAGGAGGTGCCATGTGGATGGATCTGTGTGGTAGCTTGGTGCCTGTGGTGTCACACCACTGTGGCACGTAAAGGCACTCTCCACCTTGGTGTGCGAGTTCCACCCATCTCCTGGGTACCAATGTTGAGCCATCTTGGTGCTGTGGGGAAAGGAGACATACAGCCACAAGTAGCCATGTCAAAGTGGTAACAGATAGGCAGTGCCAGCTGACTATTTCCACTCCTATCGTGTAATCCACAGCAGGAATGCTATGAGACTGCCATTGGAGGGTGGTGATACTCGAAACTTGCTATAATATACAAAACCTCTACTGCTAAGTAGAAAGTTCCCAAGCCACAATGTTCTAGGAGCTGGGAAATGTGTAGTGGGAAAATAATGTAATGAGCTCTTCTTTTTCTGACTGTCTTAGGAATCTGCTCTTGGGTGTCATTGAGGACAAGATGGATGGACCTTTGGCTTGATCCATTAAGCTCTTCTTTTACTCTTGAATTTTTATTTAGTTTGCACTTAGGCTGAACTTTACTTTTTGGTGGTGTCAAAAACCTACTTAAGGCTTGATGGACTCAGAAGGATACCTCTTGAAAACAGTGCTGCTGCTGAGCAAGCAGGGAAGGCTGGCAGCTTGTACAGGGAGGTGAATAAAAGTAAGGAAAGGGACACATAAAAGTTTGTGAATGTGGGTACTGATGTGGTGTATCAAAGCACAGCGAGAAGCCTTTCTGCAAGTATTGCTAAGCAGACTGACATCAGCACCAGTGTAAAGTCTATGAGAGCCTGATTTTGTGAGATTAACAGCCCCATTTTCTGTCCAAATAGGTTCAGATAAATTCATGTGACTGTTGAATAATTATACCCTGCTTATCTGACTGAACTTCCAGTCCTAGAGATTCAGCATTTATGGAAGGTTTGCTCAACTATGGAAACCTTTAGTGAGACATTTTAACTGCAAGAGTACAGGCAACATCAACTGATAAAATCTGCCATTTCCAGGTCTCTAGTACCACATAAATCTTTTCTTCCCAGGGCTCTAATTTTTAACACTTTCCCTGTACTAGGAGATCTACCTCATTCTTGTATTTAAAACAGGGATTAATAATGAACAGTTACAGAATCTTAGTTTAGGATCACTGCTACACACAACCTTGCTTTGTTGCACTGAGAAAGTGACATTATACGTACTTGTAATTAGTCACATTGATTTTTAAAGGCAAATAGCATGCCCTTGCTTAATGCAATTGTATATATTACCATTAATAAGTGGTGTGAATTTTCTTTCACATTTATGCTGCCTATAGAACCATATCCTCTTTTAATATGTCGAGATCGTGGAAGTCTTGTTGTTCTTAGTGTAGTTTGAAATTTGTAGGCTAAACAGCTGTCTATTGAATCTTTAAATGTCACTAGATGTAGGCTCAATTTGACTGTTACGTTCCTTTTTCCTGTTCATGCTGGCATTGATACCTGCTCAGAGAGCATTGAAACTGTGTTTCTTTCTGTGGCCAAACACTTCAAGCTCTTGATTCCTTAGCTACAGTGTGGCTAGGAGTTGCATGCCCAAAGTGTTTGGGAGACAAAAGTGTTAGGATCTAGATGCTGCCCATACTTGAGCTCTGTGTGTGTCTCTGCTCTCACTGTGAGGCTTTATCTCCAGTCAGTTCTTCCCAACTTTCTTCAACAGCTCTTCCAAGACTCACTAATTTCTTTCCAACTACTGTTGCCTTCTCATTGTTCCCCTTTATAGCCCATCCTAAAGCTGCTTGTGGAAAATGCATCAGTACCATTTGCCAGACTAGAGATTCCTGCCTGCTTTATGTGAGGACAGCAACTCTGGCCAAGCATCCATGTGGACTGATCATCAACAGGCATCATCAAAGGTGCAGGAGACCTTGACTCTGGAGAACACTTGTAAAACATCCATTGAGATACCTGTGACCCAGGCATACTCAGGGACTGATACAGCAGAGCCTTCAAAGGTCTGTAACGGTTTGCTTTGTCAGTTTAAAAATGCTAATGTCTGTTGCACTGAGATTATTCTGATGATGTTAAGTATCAAAGTGTGTTTCCAATGTGGAATTTCAGCTTAATATACATTTAGTGATAGGATTGGGGTGAGCCTGCGTTGATTTTCAATGTTTCAAAACTGAAGAGCAGGGATATTGTTGTAATAACTTACAGAATGACTCCAAATAGAAAAGTTTCTGGAGTCAGAAAGCTCTAAGGTTTGTATTTTGTCTTAAATGATGAAATGGGGCATAAGCACACACCTGGAGCTGAGCAGTACCTCAGTACTGTTACAGAAATAGTCACTGTGGAAAGCAGTGTCATTAAAATTTTGGGTTCAGTATTTTCAGTTTCCCAAACTGAAGCAGGAGCTTCTGTCTCATATGGGAGGCAAATTTGATTCCTCTTCCTACCTAAGAGAGAATGCTTCCCTCACTGTTCCTTGTGCTGTGAAGCAAAGAGTTTCTGTGGTCCACACCTTATTGATGTGAGGAGCTGCTGCTCCAGACCACAGTGTTTTGTAGTAGGACTTAACAGGTATGCTTTGTTAATGATTTTATTGGAGGGAGCAGCTTACTGCTTGTACCTCATCACTAAGAAACAAGCAAGAATCCATCCAGGGTTTCTGGAGATGTTGAGAGCTGTCTAAGTGGTGGTCTGTGCCCAGGAATGGCAATGTGACGTACTGCTGTGTCAAGAAATACAGACACACCTGTGATGGAGGAATGTGGCTGTCTCCTTTCAGCCCAAGCAGTGTGTAAATGCCAGAATTCATGTTTACCTTGCTCTGCTTGCTAGTCTGTTTGCTTATTCTTCTCTTCGAACTGCCTTGAAGATTAAGAGTGTAAAAATAGTGGTGCCAGTGGGAGAGAGACAGTCTCAGTTGTGAGAAATGTTCCTCCCAGTCCTGTGAGCTGGTGGTAGATGGTTCAGGCAGAATCAGGCTTCAGCTGGTGAGAGCTGTCATTAGGGTACACCTTCCCAGATGGTTCAGTCTCCAAGGCTTGTTTGTACCCTACACCCCATAAAAGCTGAAAGACTGGATCAGTGCAAGCTTTGGACTGAGCAGTTTAGTGGATCCAGTGTGGCAATGGGAAAGTGATGGAGCCAGAGCACAGTTGCTCTCCAAGGGAATTTGCAGCTGCTGCATCAGCTGCTTCTGTGAAGCCAGTGTAAGGACAACATGAACACCAAAAGTGCAGGAGTGTTGCTGGTGGGAGGGCAGAGGGTACTGGGATGCAGTGAGGCCACTTTGTAAGGCACGATGTCACCGTGTGCACAGATCTGCTGACATTAGGAGCTAGAGTTGCTGGCTGTGGCATGGAAATTTCTTCACTCAGTATCAGATAGAAGACAGTTTGTAATCTTGTTGTTTTGCCTTCAGATAAGTAAAAGCAGGACATGATTAGAGTCATGATTTGTCATTCTACCTGGAACTAGTCATTGGTCATCAAGATGCTAATCAAATTACCTGTTTCCGAAGAATTAATATTATTTTTACTAACATGTATGAATAGCTCCCAACTCTACCAAACTCTTCAACAAATTCTGAGACTTAGTTTGGGTTGGATTCAGCTTACCCAACCTCATGCACTCTGTTAGCCAGGTGTCTACTCTACCTGAGTTGCCAAGGCTGTTGCTGTAATCGGTGCAAAAGGGTATGTTGCCAGAAGATGCTCACTCTGCTTATCTCAGATCTCTGTCATAGAAGGGATCACACTTCCAGGATGTCTGTCTCTTCCCGGTGGCTGTAGGTCTGGAAAAGTTTAATGAGGTGCTTATATCTGGCACCTTGGTCAGATTGCCCTATAGTCCCATGTCGCTGAGGGAAGTTGTGTCCTAGACTCATCAGTGGTTCCCTGGAGTCAGGACAGCTACTTATGAAGGCTGTTGTGATCCCATCGCATTGGTGGGTTGTTTTCTGTGGCATGTGGCTCAGACACGGAAATAAACCACAACAACTTCACTTCAGAAAAGCCACTCAGAAGATGGCCCTGAGCATGGTTGTAAAGGCTGTCCCTGGCAGAGTGAGTAGAGAGTTTTGTTGCCACAGCACCGCTGCCACCCAAGCCTTAAGACTGACCCATTTGGTCGGTCTAGTGTCTGAACCCGTGGCAGAGATTTGGTGGTTTTGGTTGCCCTAAACCGTCTTTATTAGTTCTGTGTTGGGCTCCACTCCTGCTAAGAATTAGCTCAAACTTAGGGCCTCTTCGGTTCCGCGGCAGTGGGGTAAACGCGCTCCTCTGGCCCCGCCAGCCTCCGACGCCGGGCGGTTCCACGGGGAGGAGCACCCGGCCTCCCACGGCTGGACCCAAGACACGCGGGACCGGGGAAGCGGAGCACGGCTGCAGACTGGGGCGGAATTTACCGGTGCGGTGCGCGGGGAGCAGCGGCGGTGCCCGCCCCTTGGGTCCCGCCCGGCCCCGCCTGGCCGCCGTGCCCCTCCCGGGACAGGGGCAGGCGGAGCGGGGCCGGGGCGGGGGGGACCGGAGCAAGCGAGGCGTGATCGCCCGAGGCCCCTCCTGCCTGCCGGGGAAGCCTTAAAACAGCCCGGTGAGGCTCGGAGCCTCGCACTCGGGAGCCCCAACCCACGGGCAGAAGCGCCTTACTGAGCCCAGAGACGTGAGCTGCAGCCGCCGCTGTGAGTACCGCGACGGGGCAGGTGTGGGGACGGGGGTGACGAGGGCACGGGACCGAAGCCGGGTGGCGGCCCGAGCCGGGAGGCGTTGAGGCGGTCACCGTGCTCCCGCCGTCGAGGCAGGTGCTGACGGCACCTCTCCCCATGCCACCCCTGTGCAGATGCAGGGTACCGTGAGGCTGTGGGTCTCGGTGCTGACTTTCGCCCTGTCGCTGCTGGTCTGCCTGGGGTCGCTGGCAGAGGCGTACCCCTCCAAACCGGACAGCCCCGGCGAGGACGCCCCCGCAGAGGACATGGCCAGATACTACTCGGCGCTGAGGCACTACATCAACCTCATCACCAGGCAGAGGTAGGCATCGCGGCCCGGCCCACATTCCCCCTCACGTTCCTCGGGCCACTTTTTTTCCTTGGCGAGGCTCGGGGCAGGAAAAGTGGAAAGCCCCGCGCCCCTGGTTGTCTTTTCCCCTCTCCAACGCCGAGAAAGACATGGTGCACAGACTGCCGTTAGAGTCTTGCACCCTTCAGTTGTCTGGGCTTCTGGAGCTGAATTTCTACCATCCAGACTGAAAGGAGGTTCAGGGGTGTTGATGCTCTCCCAGCCCTTCCTAGCCCTGACACAGACAGGCTGGAGGGCAAGGGCATGAACTGCAGGGCAGCGTACGCAGGGAGAGTTCTCCAAATGGGAGGGGAAACATGACCTGGGAGATGGAGAGTTAGGGCAGTAGAAGCCGTTTCCCACTTCTTTTGCTGTCACTGATTCTTAAGAGAAGGCTCTGACGAGAGTCCCTCAAGCATTGCTGAAAACTTGTCGTAGTCCAGGTGCTTTGTACAGCTGTAAGTGTCCAAACTCCCACTAGTCCTAACAAAAACTTCTCTCAACTCAAGCCCAAACTGAAAGAGAAAACAATGTGACCCAAGCCTGCCTGGCTCTGATTTGGCATTCTGGGGATGATTGTGCTTGTTAAAGGAGGGAAAAAGGCTCAGACTGAGAAAAGAGCAAATCTTTACAGAAAGTCATTTTCTTTGAGAGCATCTGTCCAGTTTAGACTGTGTGATTAACAGAAGTTTCCTCTGAGGTCCCTGAACAGTCTGTGACCCAGAAGAGCTTTGACATATTTATCTGTTTAATATCAAAACCAGATGAGAGGTCTAAAATTAGGCTTTCATTTGTCCCTCTGGAAGTCTATAGAATTGAATTAGAAGGGAGGCTATCATGTAACTGAGAGCTTTCCCAGCACACTCATAAGATTGTCTGCCAGTGCACTAACATCATAACACAGATGAAGAGGCTGATAGAAAGACAGTTCCTCAGTCCTGAACTTTTAAAGCAATATCCACAACTCATTCATGTGTATGGCATGCTTCTGTGTTGGGCTAGCTTTTTGACTAGATTACTGCTAAAATCTGGTCCTCAAGGTCTGCCCTTTTTTCCCCTTGCATGCAATGGGATCTTGAGGCTGGTCTCTCATCTCTTGTTTCTTTCATCTCCAGTGGGTCCTGTCCAAAACCAAGTCATATTTAAAAACAAACAAACAAACAAAACCCAACACAAACCAATGAACCCTTCTTTTGTATTCAGTCTCTACTTTTGGTATGTGCCCTGTATGCCTCCTTTAATAGTGACGGTGTAGCTTTTTCCCTGATTCCTGGGGTGCAAGTACATGACTTGGAGACTGTAGCTGCTTTCATTCTTCTATGTGGATCTGGGTTTTGAAACAAACTGAAATAGTTATTTCAGTTATGCTGATAGATAAGACAATGCAGAATTCCAGTTTTGTTCTTCAGATTTTACCTAGTTTTCCCACCCACCCCTCACACTAAAGGGAACCTGGACCTGCAAGTACAAGAAAGCTGGCAGAAAACCCCCACCACAATGGCAACTCCACAATACACATTTTAAAGCTGATTAGATGTGCTGTTTCCACTGTGTGGGGAATTAACAGTGCAGAAATAAAGTAATTGCTGCCTCCGTTTGGAAAGCTTAACTGACCTCCTGGAGGTCCCCTGTTTCAGCAGTGACACACTCACTTGCAAAATGAATCAATAACTTTTGAAGCACTTCAGACTGCTGTAAGGATGATGACATTGTTTCAGCAGATGTGCTCAAAGCTTTCTCCTTACAGTTTTCTCTCTTTGTGCACGGTGATGCTCAGAAGCTCTGTAACACAGGGGAGATAAGGGGTCCAAGGGCTCATCCTGCTCCACCCTCTGAGGGTGTGTGAGCAAGCTGTGCTCAGCCTCTCACTTGGTGCCTGCAGCCTGGTCATTGTGCATCTGGTGAGATGAAGTAGTTAAGTGCACATTGGGAAAGGGTGGAGAGATCAATGCTTTTTTTCTCGTCAGGTTCATCTGTCTAGACTTGTTTGATGTTTTTGTGATTTATGAATAACTTCCTAGCTCATCTTCCTGGCTTTTGCTTCTGATCCTAACTGAAGCATTTCAGTGTCATTCCCCTCTGAGATACCATGACCCACAAGACCGTCACTCCAACTGCTATCAGTCTTCTTCCAGACCATCTTTCTCTTTAGATCATGTGTCTGCTTTGCTCTCTTTCTTCTTTGAGATCCTTCTCCTTCTGATCCATCTCACTTAGCTTTAGACATCTCTGCATACCCCTTTGAGGTTAGCTGAGGGAAACAGGCACTTGTCTGAAACAGGCCTGGTGACTTTCGCCCTACTTCTTTTTTCTGATGCGATCCCTTGGTCCTTAGGTGCCAGTTCTTTATGACTAAAAAGGGAGCCTAAGATGACCAGCACAGATGCAGACCACTGCCCTGCAGATGTCTGTATGTATTTGGATTAGTCCCACATCTGTGCTCTTTATCTCACAGCCTTGTACTGCTCAAGAGGCTTTTCCCAGAGCCTGTCTTTCCTTGAATTGCTCTTGCTTCTGCTCCTTGGCCAGTCCAACTGGTTGCAGTCGGCGATTGCTTTGTGTGCAGATTTGCTATGTGAGGACTTGGTGGGTCCATCCACCACAGGGAGCAGCACTGGTCTAGCAAAGGTGTTGAAAAGACTCATATAAAAGCTGTCTCTCCAACACAGTCGTCTTCATGATTTGTCCCAATCTCTGCATCTGGAGAGTTGCTACCCATTTCTTGTTCAGAGACAGTTGCTACAAGAAGCTAGTGGGAGTTTTGCCCAAGTATAAGCTGTTGCAGCAAGTTGTTGATTTGCTAGGTCATTAATTTCTTTAAAACAAAGGCAAATTGGATTCCCCCTCAGTTGAAGTTGAGGTCACATACATGTTAATTAGAATAGGGAAATACAAAGAAAGAAATCCCTTTGTGGTGATGGAGTACAAGGTATTTGATTCAGCATCATGCTTGATTGAGTTACTGTAATTGCATTTTACAATGTCTGGCTGTTTCAGACACCTGCTTTCAGTCAACTTAGATTAAGCAATTTACTTTAAAATTTGGAAACTGATGCTTTGTCTTTCTGTGGCACTCAAATGATTCAGCCATTATAAAAACACAGAAAGTTGAATAAAATGACTGAAAAGTGAACTATGTTTCCACTTTTCAGTAAGTCCTGCCTTGAACAGGTAAAACTGCCAGCTTTTGGAAGATAGTTTGGGAAGGTTTCTGGTTTGGTTTGGTTGTGTGTTGTCTGCCACAGTTTAAGTCAAGTTATTGGAGAAACATCTTGATAGCAGTGGTTAAAATCTAAGTCCTTAATTATACCTCTGATTTCTCTGGAATCAGGATTTCACTCAAGCAGCATTCACAAAGCTGTTATCTGTTAAGGTGCTTTGTGGTTCAGGCTAGTTACAAACACAAGTTAAAAACCATGATGTTAATTCTTTCCAACCAAGGGAGTGTTTGTTTATGGTTATCACTCTCATGCTAATGAATCCTTTTAATGAAGAGGAGGCTGTCAAGTTGGCTGCTCTTGTCAGATCTGTTTTCTCAGGAAAAAAGAACAAATTCCATCTCAAGAACCAGGAACTGCAGTTCTCTTAGCTGTTGAGCACAGTATTGCACCCAGGATTTTAGAACTCCCAAACAATACAAAGACAGCTGCTGTCTAAATGTAGGATGGAGAGCTGGTGGTATCTCAGCAACTAAGGAAGAACTCAGATGCAGAAAGTTTCATCCTCTGTGGCCACATAGTTCAAAAGATTCCTCCCTTATAATACAGTAACATCTACACCAATGTGGAAATTAGTGAGATGGTGGAACTGGTTTTGTAGGCAGGAATAACATACCATGCATAGCTTCCTCCACCTTCCTCAAGCTAACTGGAATGGGCTGCCCAGGGAGGTGGTGGAGTCGCCATCCCTGGAGCTGTTCAAGGCAGGATTGGACGTGGCACTTGGTGCCATGGTCTAGCCTTGAGCTCTGTGGTAACGGGTTGGACTTGACGATCTGTGAGGTCTCTTCCAACCTTGGTGAAACTGTGATACTAACATCAGTAAGGTGCAAGACCTTATAATGTCCAGGAACAGCCATCAAATTAATAATTATTCATAGTTTCTAAATACTATCATGTAACATGATTATCAACAGAAATGCATCCAAAGAAATCCTGAGGAGTGTATCTATTCTCACATGGCTAAGTCAAGTTAAAAATGCTTGCTGGAAAGGTGTCTCTGTGTCTGCTCTACTTAATGGTTCTGTGCTTGGAGTTCATTTTTAAACAAATGCCATAAACAAAAATAAGTGCATTTTTCTCTTTCCTTAGGTATGGAAAGAGATCAAGCCCAGAGACACTGATCTCAGACCTCTTGTTAAGGGAAAGCACAGAAAATATTCCTAGACCCAGGTATGTATGAAGAAGTTTTGCGTTGACTTTCACTTCTCATTTAGATTTAATGGTTTCATTTGTTATCAATAAACACATTTCACAGGGAGAAAACATATGCTACCAACAGCTGGTTAAACATTTTTCATCCCTTTTTTATTGAGAGCTAGAATCTGTGAATGCAAGAAATGCCTTGCCAGATATAATGTAGTCCAAACTACTCTTCTCCTGAGTTTGGCAGCAGGCCACAGATGCTCTTTTGGGGGAACACTCCAAGCCACACTGGTCTTTATTACACAGAACAGCGTGCTGATGCCTGATGATGAATCTTTACATACTGGAGCCCCAGAGATGGCATATTTGTACTAACTGGCTACTCAGGTTTAATTTTTTTTCCTCTAAAGGTGTATGAGTGGTGAATATGCACATCTGTTAGTTTTTACACAAATGCATGGCTACGTCTTTAAAATACAGTGTTTCACACTGATTTTGTACCTAAGAATTTACAGAGAGAAAGCAAGCCTTCATATTTCCATTTGCTCTTGGTTTAAAATAACAGTGGTGTTCCTAGCAACAGTGGGGCTTTAAACGTACATACTGTGTTTATGTGGTTAGGTAATGACACTTTAGCTATAAGGTAAGATACTGTAGCAGTGACTACAATTTGCACAGTTAGAAGTAGGTAAGTTGAGGAGCTTTTGTCTCATGAAAGAAAATGCAGGGTTGAGATTCACTTGCCATCAAGTGTGGATGAGGTCAGTTTAAACCTTTACTGCTAGCCTGAAGTTTGCTGGTAGTGCTTCTACTGCAGAAACAAGTATCTTGTGCAGCAGTATCATCTCAGGAGTCTACAGGCAAATGCTTTGCACTTTCACCATCTGTGCAAAGGCTCAATTAAACTAGTTAAGTACTTAAGCGTAATAGTCTGTAGCACTGAACTTAGGACATGATCTTGTTTACTGAAAGGTGACCAAAATTTCTACTGCCACCAAAGGACGGTGTCCATGAGACTTGCTGTTCTGTGCATAGGGAGACCATTGGCTTTTGGTTTGACTAAGCACAGCTGTAGGGATGCAGTTTTCTCTGCAGATGCTTATGTAAAAAAGTGCATGGGGCGCAGTGAAATGTGTTAGACTATTTTGTGTTTGGTAATGACAAGCCAGGGCCTTCACATAATGGGAAATTTCCACTGCCATGAGTTTGAGGCAACACACAGGGTAGTACAAAGTCTAATACTCTCTGTAATTTTCACTCCTTCATAATAAAACTTTATGGTTATTATTATTGTTTCAATAATGCTATTTATAACACACCAGGGAGTAAAGACTCGTGAGCAAAATAACAAACTAGTCTGCATTTAAGATCAAGAATTGATGAGAAACAGATTTTTATTTCACACCCCCTGTAACAGCACTTTAAGCTGAGTGTGATATTTGTCATTCATCCATGACAATTATGGGAGTACTGGGAACAATGATGTCTACTTTCCTATGGATATGTTTTCTAGGATAAGATTATGTATACATACTGAACCCTGCTCCAGCTTTCTTCTCTCCATGTGAAGACATAATTAAATCTTCTTTCTACCCAGTCCTGTGTTTCGTGGCACATCAGGAACTTAATGTCTCTAAGATATCTGTACCTCTTGGCTGAAATTATCCAAAAGGTTTGAAAGCTGGTGGGGAAGTTAGAAAAGCCACACAAGGGTGGACAGCCGGACATGCAGCAAATAGGCCCTGGTGCAACAACAAAATATATCTGCTCATAGCTGGCTGAATGTATAACTAGTTCTAAGGCATACAATTCTTTAAATTCAGAGTAATACCAGACAGCCTTTCATTCATTCAGCCTGGCTTCCTCTAGGAGGAGATATGTTTTGGGTCATAGACACTTCCTGATTTCACAGGATCACAGGATATTAGGGCTTGGAAGGGACCCAAGTTGATCATCAAGTCCAAACCCCCTGCCAGAGCAGGACCACACAATCTAGCACAGATCACAGAGAAACACATCGAGACAGGCCTTGAAAGTCTTCAGAGAAGGAGACTCCACAACCTCTCTGGGGAGCCTGTTCTGGTGCTCTGTGACCCTTACAGTAAAGAAGTTCCCCCTTGTGTTGAGCTAGAACCTCTTGTGCTGCAACTTACACCCATTGCTCCATGTCCTATCTGAGGGATCAAGTGAGCAGAGCCTGTTCCCCCTCTCCTGACCAGCCCTCAGGTGTTTATAAACACTTATTCAATCCCCTCTCAGTCTTCTGTCTCCAGACTAAAAAGCCCCAGGTCCCTCAGCCTCTCCTCATAAGGCAGTGCTCCAGTCCCCTAATCATCCTCATAGCTCTCTGCTGGACCCTTTCCAGCAGATCCCTGTCCCTCTTAAACCGGGGAGCCCAAAACTGAATGCACTATTCAAGATGAGGTCTCAGCAGGGCAGAGTAGAGGGGAAGGAGAACCTCCCTTGGTCTGCTGGACACACTCTTCTTAATACACCCCAAGATCCCATTGACCTTCTTAGCCACAAGGGCACATTGGGAATGAACTTTGTAACTAAAGATTGAGGGATTAACAAACAACAGCATTCAGCTTGGCTGGTCTGGTTTGATATTTCACTTTTGCTGACTAATATATCCCCTGAAGTATCTTGCAGTCTAGGTCTATTCTGACTGTATAAAGAAAGTTCAGCAAGGTTATTCCAGAAACCAGTTAAAATATAGAAAGGTAAGGAATAAAACCAAAAGGTAACACTTTGACTTGAGTAAAAAGCACGTGATATGAGATGTTTCTGATCTTGCTGAGCCTGTGAAGTCGTGAAAAAGGCCTTTAAAAATCATTAACATGATGCATTTCCTCTACTGCTCCCTCTTTAAAACTTAGCTGTATATTGTGAAGTAGTTTTTGCAGTCAGTTGGAGGGATGGATATCTCCAAAACAAGCCTTCGATCTGAAAATGGGATCAGTTGCCCTCTCAAGGTGTCAATGCCTTCCTAGTTACTAGATGTCCAACTATTTTAGATGTCAGAAACCATGGCAAATGCATTTTCTATAGTCTCTCTCAGATGTTCTTCACCTGTTGACTTCTTTTGTGTGCAGACAGAACAACTGTTTGCAAGCACAGGAGCTCTGGACCAAATCCTGCCCTCAGGATTTCAGATGTATTTCAGATGTTTGGTAGTGGGTGGAATATAACAATGATAACTTGGAATGGTGATTGTGAACTTGGGTTTTGCCTGCAAGTACTAACAGCATGGCATGGTTTTACTGCAGGTTTTTTTTTAGTGGCTCAGTGAATTATCTTTGGAAACTCTTTACTCCTGAGTAAGAGCAAAAGAAAATCTGTTTTTTTTTCAACATATTGTAATTTTCTAACTGAATTTTCCTAAGAGCTTCTTAATGGCATAAAGCAGCTTTGCAGATTGAGTCTCAGTGATGTGAAAATGTGCCAGCTGGGCAGCAGTATGATGGGGCAAGTTCTGGTACCAAAGTGTAGACATTTAACCAACCTGGGTGCCTGTGGTTTGATGGGAGCGGCGTATCATAGAATCATAGAATGGTTTAGGTTGGATGGGACCTCAAAGATCATCCAGTTCCAACCCCCTGCCATAGGCAGGGACACCTCCCACTAGAACAGGTTACTCAAGGCCTCATCCAGCCTGGCCTTGAACACCTCCAGGGAAGAAGCAGCTATAACCTCCCTGGGCAACCTGTTCCAGTGTCTCACCACCCTCACTGGAAAGAACTTCTTCCTAACATCTAGTTTGAATCTCCCCTCTTCCAGTTTAAACCCATTACCCCTTGTCCTGTCATTACAAGACCTTGTCAATAGTCCATCTCCAGCTCTCCTGTAGCCTGCTTCACATACTGGAAGGCTATTACAAGGTCTCTTCAAAGCCTTCTTTTCTCCATACTGAAGAGCCCCAACTCTCGTAGCCTGTCCTCACAGCAGAGCTGCTGCAGCCCTCTGAGCATCAATCTTCAACTGCAAATATACCTTTATTTATTAAATATTCTTTATTGATGCTTTATTTATTAAATATCCTTTATGCTGTTATTAAAATTAGAATTGTAGGTAGTTTTAACTTTAGATTTTTCAGAAGAGGCTTGAAAATGTGCTTAATTGCTGATGTTTTTGTTTGGTTGGTTTTTTTCACTTGTAATATGTATTGCAGGTTTGAAGACCCTTCCGTGTGGTGATGGGATTTTCAGCACACCGTCAGAACTTTTCCAAGTTTTCAGTTCATACTCCAAGCTTCTGAAGCAAATCATAGCATCTTTCCCAGTGCATGCACCCATTGTACTGAATTCTGTAGAGATTTTCCTTCATCCTATTTGTATATACCTTTATTTAAATAAATTATTTGTGCATTCCAAAATACAACACACGAAATGAAAACAAGCCACCCTGTCATTGGTTCAGCAAAGAGACGTTTCAGGTGATTAAAACTGAATTATAACCTCCCTGCAGTTGAAAGTAGTATGGACAATTAAAGGGTCGCAGTTATTACAGTAATTAGTGTGCAAAGTAAGATAAAGCCATCGTTTATTGTAGCCTCAAACTCAGCTCAGCTGCTTGATCTGTACAAAGCTATTTAAAATAATTTATCACAAAGAATATAATTTAGGAAAATAGTGTTGTGGGAGGAATCACCACACTAACAATTTATTTGGTACTTATATTGACAGATGTATTTTCATAGGAATCTCACTGCTTAATTCTGCTAACCCTTTAAAACTGGTTCAGAGCTTGTCTGTAAACCTGAATTAGGAGTTTTAAGTGAAACAGATGTAACATCTTTGTTTTGGCAATAACCAAAGCAGTGGAAAACTATCTAAAGTAACTAATAAAACAGGACAAATCTAAGCTATTTGTGCCAGAAAGGAGAGGCTGTACGTTGTCTAATGGCTTGCAGAGGAGCACACTGATAAATCACAACGCTTTGGGTACTTGCACTCTGAGCCTCTCTCATTTGGAATCATTCGTGGTTTCTGTTTTCACCAAGAGCAGGTACCTGGAATGGGAAAAGGAGAACTGTATTCAGATTTTTATTCTCTTTCTGTTATTTGATTAATTTTGGCACTAGCCTAACGAGGGACTTAAACACAAGGACCTCTGAAGAAACCCCTAAAGATTTTATTCCAAGTAACATAATGTAATGCATGCTACCCTTGTTCTTAAGCAGTTTAATTCACAGATATGTATCTTGTAGTATGGTCAGGACCCACACTGGTCATGACACAAATGCTGCTCCTTGGCTCCTGATTGTTTAGGTGTAACTTCTTTCGTTTAGACACTGTGAGTGAACACTGGGTAATAAAGCACACAAAAATTTCCAAATAGGAAAAGAGTAAGTGTGAAGGTTTAATGTATTCACATCTCATTCCTGCCTTTTCAATGCCTTAGGCTCGTGGCTGTTGCCCCCAAGGAGAGATGCATCAGAGCAAGCAAGTTCCAGATTTCTACATATGCATGTTACATGCATTGCAGAGTGTTACCATGTTCCCAGGATGTGCTGTCTTCTGTGGGTACACTTTCTTCAGTAAAGCATAACACTAGTTGGAATGGGTCAATTTTGCTTTCAGCAGCAATACTTTACTTAGAGGTTTGGTGATGGGATCCACAGTGCTACACATGCAATTGTGAGGACTAGGAGCAGTCTGGTATTACAAAAAAATGTTTGGAATTGCTGGTATAAACAATTTCCACCCAAATTATGATGTTCACAGGGACTCCACGATGGGGCTAGCAGGGGCTCATCAGCTGCTGGCCAGGACCTGATAGTTTAAAGACCACATAAAGTTCTGCTTTGAGTAATTGTTAAGAAGTAGAAATTAGTGAGGAATCTGCTACACAGTGTCTCTAATTCCTGATAATTTCTAGTATCTATATATATTAATTAGCATGTAAATGAGAGTAGAACTAAACCCATTTGGCTTATCACTGTCATTACAAATATGCCTTAGTGGAGAAAGAAAGAGTCAAAGGAGAATTAGCACATGCTAATTGCCCACACTGAGCTGTTCCACTCAGTTACTTGAGTTTTCTTCAGGAACACCTATGTGTATAGGAAACTAGAAGAAGCTAAATTAAACTTTCAGATTTATTACCTTGTGAACTGTCAAAGACAGAAGCAAAGCAAAGCACTCACACAATATTTATCTATCCACGCTGACCTATGATTTTCTCTCTAAAATCTTCCTGTGTTCTCTGTGGCAGACACAACATTGCCATAGGAGTCGAGTATGCTTAGCACTTACCTTCCCTGTGTACTTCATACATCACTCTTGACAGTCCAGGACATTGGAAATATTGGATTGGCTCTCCAAATCACAGAACAGACTTAAATATGAGCTATGAAATGAAGATAAATGCTGGATTTGTTTAGTATGACTTCTGCATTTTGACTTAGGGTTAACCTTTTCATATTTTTCTTTCTAAGCATGAGAAATGAAGCCTTGTTTCTGCAGCCAAGGCTGAAATTTATATCAAAATATAAGGAAGTGCAAGGGAAAACAACAAGATGTGGGAACCATAAAAGTAGGCAATAGTATTTTCTCCTGTATTTATTGTGGGTTTGAAATCATGAGGAATGTACACAGGTAAGTGTAGAACATTTAAAATGCAGTCCAGCTTTACCTTTGGCAGCTTCTGCAATATATCTCAGTTATGCTTAACTTTGATTAAACCAAATTGGGGTCTGGCTGATCTCATATGTATTCTAGAAGGGAAAATTCAGACACAGAATCACAGAATGCTGGAGGTTGGAAGGAACCTTGAAAGATCATGTGGTGCACCCCCCTGCCAGAGCAAGTTTACCTGGAGTAGGTCACACAGGTATACATACAAGTGGGTTTTGAATGGGATATGCTGGTGGTATAGAGCTGGAGAAGACATGGCCACAGTGAATTTGAAGAGCAGGGCTGTGCTGGTGACATTACGGCAGCAGCCAAGGTAGGAATGGTTGTGATAGATGTGTTGGCCCCAGAGCAGACCTTGAATGTAACAGCACTGTTTTCCCCAGGCAAGCAGCTGCTCTTTGGCATGAGGATGAGAAGGGTGGCAGGGGATCCCCATTACAGAGCCTCAGTGCTCCCTCAAGATGCCCCAAGGTGTGCAGTGCTGCCAAAAACTTTGTGCTAGGGCAAGGTGGGGTTTACCTGGTAGCTGGAAAATAAGCTTCAGCATGGAATGTTTTCCAGAGTGGTTTGTGCCACCTTTTCATGCCCTGTTGTCTTCTCATCCTGATGCTTATAGTGAGGTGCCCAGTAGCACTCAGCACACGTGGGAGGCGATTTTCAAGCTGAACTACTCGGTGCTCTCTGCTTTCATGTGGTTGCACCTAGTCTTGCAAGCCACACAACCGTCAGGAGTGCTGATGTAAATCTAGCACAGGATATTATTTCCCTCTTCCAACTCTTTGTGTTATCACCTGTTGACCATTAACCTCTAAAAGTCAACTAGTATTTTCTAACAAAAAAATCAGCAGAAGATAGGCCAGAATTTGTTGTGATAAAGTCTTTACTGTGAACTTTTCCTGTGAAAAGCTGATGTCAAAAGATGAAAACCAGCAGAATACAAGGAATGAGCAACCATGACTTTGTAATGCAGGAGGGGAGAGGAGAACGTGCCTCATTTACAGTTCCAAGCTGAGCTATTCTAAGACATAGGTGCTCTTCACTTTCCTTTGTATAGATGCTTTACAGCACCCCCTTCCTTGGCCCTAAAAACCCCTTTGAGTTAAAAAAAAAAATCACAATTAAAAAACGCCCAAACTATTACAAATGTATTCCTTTCAGAAAGGCTTTTAGTCTCTGAGTGTTAGGAAAAATCTTATTAGGAAATATTTCCTAGAATGGCTTTTCTGCCATTAATTTGGATGTTCTCTTGAAATAAAAAAAAAAAGCATTACAGGTTTTGGATACTTTCCAAGCCGAGTTCAGAATATTCTTCTTTAAATAGTGACTGAGAGGAAAAGGTGCCATTGTCTTCCTTCCCACTCTGCACAACTTAGCTGTTTCACAAATTAGAATAACTCTTCCTGCATGCTGATAGTATCCTAGTGACAGTCAAAGAGGTATTTAAAGGAACCTTTTCTAAACCTTAAGCCAAACCTAATTTTGAGGTTACCTTTTTCCTTCTTTCTCTTTCAAATCATAAAGTCATGATCTACACTTTGTGTGTGTGTATAGGAATAAAAGGTAAAGGTTCTCCTGGGTCTGCCCCCCATTTGTATATACAGAGCTCTGAGAAGCACCTTTCGTGGGTGTGAAAGTGTAGTCCTTAAAGGAGAGAACAATTTGGCAAAAGAGCAAGTAGCTTATAACAATCCCTACTCTGCTGCCTACACCAGATGGGTCTGAAAAGCAAACCAAAGCTGTGGCAGCTATATGGTGTCTGGGGTGCCTTCTTGTGTGTGAGCCAAATAGGTGAATTCTAATCAAGGAGAAGAATTTCAGTATAGATTTCAGTGATGTACTTGAGTGCTTTGTCCAGTTCTGGGCTCCTCAATTCAAGAGAGATGTTGAGGTACTGGAACATGTCCAGAGAAGGACAACAAAGCTGGTGAGGGGCCTGGAACACAAACCCTATGAGGAGAGGCTGAGGGAGCTGGGGGTGTTTAGCCTGGAAAAGAGGAGGCTCAGGGCAGACCTCATTGCTGTCTACAACTACCTGAAGGGAGGCTGTAGCCAGGTGGGAATTGATTTCTTCTCCCAGGCAACCAGCAATAGAACAAGGGGACACAGTCTCAAGTTGTGCCAGGGGAGGTCTAGGCTGGATGTTAGGAGGAAGCTCTTCACAGAGAGAGTGATTGGCATTGGAATGGGCTGCCCAGGGAGGTGGTGGTGTCGCTGTCCCTGGAGGTGTTGAAGAAAAGCCTGGCTGAGGCACTTAGTGCCATGGTCTAGTTGATTGGCTAGGGCTGGATGCTAGGTTGGCCTGGATGATCTTGGAGGTCTCTTCCAACCTGGTTGATTCTGTGATTCTGTGTTAGAAAAGTGAATGTAAAAATCTGTTTTTTTTGGAGTCAGCTTGTGAACATGGGATAACCCTCAAGAGCCCCAGTGTTACAAATCAGTGTCTGGCTTCCAGTCAAGGATGCACAAATTCTGGATCATCACATCACAATTTGAAATGATGTCAGATCTGTCTATTTCATTTTAATATTTAATCGTGTTTTCCTGTTAAAAATTATCCAAGAGTAATTTAACATATATATTAATGACAATCTCAAAAACCTCTTGCTTTGTTTTGGTGGGTTAGTATCCAGAGTGAGGAATTGCTACTGGGAGGAAATTGCCTAACTAATGCAGTAATTCATATCAGGCCGGTGTATTGTATTTATCTGGCTGTGTTGTTATCAGTAATTTATTTCTCTGTATTACAGCAGCACCTGGAGACTCCAGATATGGGGCTCATTATGCTCCAGTCTGTAGGACCATAATAAAAAAATAAGCCCAGGCTACAGAGATATTCCATCCACATGCAAAGAAAATGAGAGGAAACCCAGGCTCATAAATAAATATGGTAAATAGGTTATAGTGGTCCTACTGCACTCGCAGGCTTATCCTTATAGACTCTTTGATTACAGCAATTAAGAACGTGCTATAAAGCAGGTAGTGCAACGTTATCTTGTTTCCAGTTAATATGTATGTTTGCAAACCTCTTCCTCATCTAGGCTATTTACTTTTCACTAATGACCAGCTCTCTGCCTAGTCCACAGACCTTCCGTGCTATATTTAGCCTAGACCTACTTGTATCTCCTGTGTGCCTGCGATGAACACCCAGCTCCAGCCTTGCACTTGCTACCAGCCGTGAGCTCCCACTAAACTGAATTCAGGATTTTAGACATACCCTAGGCCACTTCAGTCCTGACGGTAGAGGATGAGCCCAGCATTCACTTTAACCCGAGCCTGGGGCCAGGCTGATGTCAAAGCTGATGACAAAGATTGCAGCTACCATTCTGTCATAGTAACTGGATATACTCTGGCTTGGAGAAACTAGCTAGAGGTAACTGCTGCACACGGCTGGGTTTAGCCTACCCTTTAGCCCAGGGGACCTCAACCTACGGGCCGCGGGCTGCATACGGCCCCCCCGGGCCCTCAGTCCGGCCCGCCGGTATTTACAGACCCCCCCGACCCGCCTCGGCGCGGGTTGGGCGGGAAACCAAGCAGCCACTTCCTGCCGCTTAATGCGCGCGCCGGCCTCGGCAGCCCACGAGCAGCCGCCGGGACTGGGCTGGAACCAAACCGTAGTCCGGCCCCCGACGGTGTCTGAGGGACAGTGAACCGCCCCTGTTTAAAAGGTTTGAGGACCCCTGCTTTAGCCTATCCTGAGATTATTATTGCACACTGCTTAGATCTAAGGCCATTTCAAAAGTTTGGGTTAAGGCAGGGTTAGACAGGCTAGCCTGTGGTGTGCGGTGACAGACTTAAATGCTGTGCACATGGCACGTTCTTCGCAAGAGCTCATTGGGCAATGTGGGAGAAGATCAGGGATTGCAGGTGGCATCTCTGCCTGAAGCCCTGTAGGGGGCCAGATCAGCTTCCCACCAGGCTACAACCTCCCTTCAGGTAGCTGTAGACAGCAGTGAGGTCACTTCTGAGCCTCTTCTTCTGCAGGCTGCACACCCCCAGCTCCCTCAGCCTCTCCTCACAGGGCTGTGCTCCAGGCCTTTGACCAACTTTGTTGCCCTTCTCTAGACACGCTTCAGTATCTCAACGTCTCTCAGATGGGATTTTTTTAAAGCACCATGTTGCCCAATTCCTGATGATCCATGATTGTTGAAATGCATGGGAAGAACCCCACAGGTGACCTTGAGCCATATTATTGCACCTACATTCACAATAAGCTTTGTGGGGCTAGGATTCACATTGAACCCTTGGACACAGACCGATGGTCAGCTCAGGTGACTTCAGACTTTTTTCTTAATCTAATTTTTCCACTCATTAGATAGGAGGTCCTGGGCTATGTGCAACATCTCTGACTTCAGGTGTGAGTCTCAGCTTGTGCAGGTACCTTTGGAATGTGTCTGTAGGCACCCCATCTTTGAAAAAGTGAAATTGATGGGAACAGGAAAGCCATAAGATGTCCTTGCAGATACAGCTGACAGTGACTAATGCTGAACATGTCTATAACAGCCTGCCCATGGTGACTTTCCCAGTAGGCTGTAAATCAGCAGCCTCTCCCAGAGGTACAAGAGCATGAAATGCTCTTTGTCAACAAAATATATCTGTATCAATTAAGGATGAGGGTCTAGGAGACTCACTGCTGAATAGGTGACTGTCTCTTTAAAAGACCTTTCATATTTGTCTTTCCACAAGCTGCTGTGTCCCATTTCAAAGCTTCTTTTGCTTTAAAAAAAATGCCTTTATAGTTTCTGTCCTTGGTTCACTTTCTTTTCTATGGAAGAAAAGAGAGACTGCAATTTGATGTTATTCTGCATTTATGATGTAAACTATTATCATAGCCAGGGATGAAATTTTGCCTGCTTGAATTTATCCATTCATTCACTCTGCTATGTTTCTGAGGATTACTGTGTTTCAGCTATCTTTGCTGATGGAGTCAGCTGGAAACACTCTTTACGCACACCCTTTCACGTCCTGTTCCATCAGCAGTGGCACAGTTGTTTGGTTTTTGTTTTTTTTTAATTTGCTTCGGTACTCGTTTTACAGCATTATAAAACTGGAAGATAGATTCTAATGAAGGAACCAGGAAATAACTTACTAATTGAATATTGATAGTTCAAAGATTCGATTGCTCTTCAGTATGGTCAGCTTTTTCTGAGTAAGAAGAATCAAATATTCAGATCAGTCAGAAATGTTAACTTGCTTTTAGTGCATTTGTATTTGAAACATTTTAAACTTTGACTTGGGTTCTTTGCTGCTTTCAGATCAGCAATCAAAAATGGAAGGAAATGATTGGGGTTTTTTTAGGTGAAGCTTTGTGTTGCTGTGCAAGAGCCTTAACAGAAATCTGCTCTTCAAAACATGAGACACATTTAGAACTGCTTAAAACTGCATCTTAACTAGGCTGCCTTATCTGTTTTAGCCAGCAGTACATTTTACATTTCTCCACAGGTGAATGATGGTACCTGGCTCTGCTGCAGCTTGGCACACGTCAGTGTCTGTGCTTCAGTGCTTGTGGTGACTGTCACAATAGCCTGTGAGGACTAAAATACATTTCCTCTATCTTGAGTCAGACCTGGGTGCTAATAATGCATGCTGCCTAAGTGGGAAGAAATAATTGTTCATTTAGTTCATCAGTTCTGACTTGCCAGCTTCTTTTAAAAAGTATTTACCCCAAAATGGGCTGAAGCAATGTGCTGTTACATTTAAATTATCTTTAAGCATGTTTCTCCCTGACCAGGTATTACTCCAGGCACCCAGTTAATGTTGTCCCTCTCCATGTCACGCTCCTTCTCTCCTTAGACTGTTACTGCTCTTTTCCTCCTGTATATCATCTGATAGAAGTTCACAGCTTTTCAAAGGGGCATTGTCTGTCCCAGGGCCATGTTACTCAGAGGAATGTCCACTGCTCTACAGAAGAACAACCAAATGTGCAAAAATGCAAACCCTCCTTCTTGAAGTGTACCTGAGGGTCTACAGGTATATTCCTGCTTTAAAATGAAGTTAGGGTTCCTTGGATAGAAGTTTGTCATTTCTTCACTAACAGGATAGTTATTGTCCAAGCAAAGCTGGCTTACTGGCATGGCATTTACCCAGTGCTCTGCATTTCCTGTTCATTGTCACATGGTTGCTAACAAAGCAAGCAGTTTTTATATGGAAAAAACATATTTCTATTGCACTTCTTAAAACTCTTTTAATGCTACTTAGAATTAAGAAGTGTAGACTGTGTGGTTTTGCCAGCCTCACAGGTAGCCTTCCTGTGGGAATTACAAAGTGCAGGCAGCTGGCACTGGAAAGGTACGAGGATAACTTTGATGAATGCAGGTCACTAGCAGCTCTTTTCAGTTTAGAATCATGGAGTCATAGAATGGTTTAGGTTGGAAGGGATCTCAAAGATTATAGGGTTACAACCCCCCACCATAGGCAGGGACACCACCCACTAGAACAGGTCACTCAAGGTCTCATCCAACCTGGCCTTGAACTCCTCCACAGAGGAGCAGCCACAACCTCCCTGGGCAACCTGTGCCAGTGTCTCACCACCCTCATGGAAAAAAAAAAAACTTCTCCCTAACATCTAGTTTAAATCTCTCCTCTGCCAGTTTAAACCCATTACTACTTGTCCTGTCATTACAAGACCTTGTCAATAGTCCTTCCCCAGCCCCCTTCAGATACTGGACGGCCACTATAAGGTCTCCTCGAAGCCTTCTCTTCTCCAGGCTGCAGAGCCCCAACTCTCATAGCCTGTCCTCATAGCAGAGCTGCCCCAGCCCTCTGAGCATCTTTGTGGCCTCCTCTGGACTCGCTCCAGCAGTTCCATGTCCTTCTTGTGTTGGGGGCTCCGGAACTGTACACAGTACACCAGGTGGGGTCTGAGGAGAGCAGAGTAAAGGGGCAGAATCCCCTCCCTTGCCCTGCTGGCCACACTGCTCTTGCTGCAGCCCAGCACATGGTTGGAGGTTAGAGTAAAGGCTCTGATGGGGACTAGCAAAGGTCCTCTGAGCTTTAATACAACACACAGCTTAACGTCTCTGACCAGCAGCTGTGTAGGCCTTGGAAATCTTGTAAGCAGAACTCTTGCTGCAGCTCATTGAGAGGGGAAAATACTATTCTGAGAAGCCATTATGGCCTGTGATTTTCAGGGAGTGTATGTCCTTTTGCCTGTGTAAACGCAAAGAGGGGACATTTCACTGAAAGAGAGCCAGCAAATATCGACGAACCTCTTGTGCTGAGTTGGGGCAGTTCAGGCTGGAGAAAAGAAGGCTTCAAAGAGACCTTACTGTGGCCTTCCAGTGTCTGAAGGGGGCCTACAAGAAAGCTTGTCAGGGACTTTTTGGGATGTCAGGTAGTGATCGGACTAGGGAGAATGGAGCAAAGCAGATTGGATGTTAGGAAGAAATTCTTCAACATGAGGGTGGTGAGACACTAGAGCAGGTTACCCAGAGAGGTGGTGAAATTCCCATCCCTGGAGGTATTTAAGGCCAGGCTGGATGAGGATCTAGACAGCCTAATCTAGAGTGCAGTGTCCCTGCCCATGGCAGCAGGATTTGAGTTAGAATACCTTTGAGGTCCCTTCCAGCCCTGACAATTCTATGATTCTATGATTCCAGCTTCAGAGGAGTAGGGTGAAACGTGGGGGTGATGGTAGATGGGAATTGTTTGAAGAAGGACCACAGACCTGTGGCTCACTTGCTTGTCAAAGCCAATGCGGCTCCCACCCCAACAGGGAAATGGTGAAAGGCAGCCTAGCTGGGAGTTAAAATTACATTTGACACAACTTTGGGGTATAATTAACACAGCCCATCAGTGCCAGTTCAGCTGGCACAGTACCACCAGTCACTGCCACACTGGGTGGCACTAGGTGGCGGGAACATTCCCGCCTGTTCTGGGTATGGTATGGGGTATCTACTGCCATTAAGGTAGTTAGATCTAACCATCTTTATGGTTTCATAAAGTAGGATGTTTTCAAATCTCCCCCTTATCAGCTGCCTGCCTGGGAAAACAAATCCCAAAAAACCCCACAAAACCCAAACAGTTCACAGACCTGAACATTCTTGGGGGTGACATCGCTGTAAGTGCCGTTCAGAGGACCTAACCATTAACACTTCACTGGCTGGTGAGTGTATGGCACATTGTGGCAGATTTACTCACTTCATTTATGCCCCTTAAGAGAATGTGATCAGACGTTACATCTGTACTGTTCAGAGAAAAGCTCCAAGGGAAATACTTGGAGAGTGCAACGACCTATTAAGTTGCCTGATTTGCGGCCACAGCTGTTTCCTTTGTGGGAGTGCAAGCAGCAGTGATTCATACGTGAGGGAAGATCACTCCTGCATTTGCTTTGCTGGAAGTTGCTCTTTTGTATCCTCTTGCACTCACCATGCCATCAGCAGGTTTAGGGCACTCAGAGCGTTTCTTAGCGGCAGGAGCAGGCACAGCTGTACATAAGCCTTGGAAGAGCTGTTTTGAGGCTGCAAAGGCCTTGTCAGTGGTGCACAGAAAAATAAACCCCCAAACAACAAAACAGCGAGTTGGTGCATTTCTACTAATCAGGTTAAGCCAGGAGACCAGAAACATGCCTCTGTGAGGAGTATCAAGCAAGTTCCTCACTTTTTAAATGCACGTCTGGAAATCTCTCTCCAGAAAGGCACAGTGGAGAGCAGATTGCGCAGTCTGAGCATCACTGCCTGTGCACAGCTCCCATGCTTGTGGAAGAGGGGTGGGATGTGTGGATGAACCTGGCCAGAATTTGGCTCTGAGGCTTGCAGAGTACCAGGATGGTATTTATCTGCCTCTCATAAGCTTTTGATGCAAACTGGTGCGCATCATGTACTGAGACACTGTCACTGCTGGAAACACCGTGTGTAAATCATGGGGCTGTGCTCCCCTGTACTGAATGGTAGAGGACGTAGGTGACTTACAAGGACATTGACAGAATGGCAATCTTTAGATGATTTCTGGAACAAAACCTAAAAAGTGCTAAAGTACTTCAGGCAAATTATAACACCCACTTTACATTTTAATGCCACCTTAAACTGTATTTGCCATCAGTCAGCTGTGGGAGGAGATGACATAAACAGACAATTAATGTTTCTTTTCACTTGCCAGTTAAGACTGAAAAATGTGGTCACTGAGCTGTCTTTTCCTGACATTTTCTTAACAGCTTTCCACTTTGCAAAGAAGTTGCTGTCAGTGCCCATGCTGGGGCTGTGCCACAAGCAAAGGAGGGAGCCTCTCTGCATCAGCACTTGTGCGTGCCACATGGATTTCTACTGACTGGAACTCTCTGCTTGTTGCCTGAGGCCACGTGTTTTACCAGGTGTGGTGGGACTGGGATTTCTGAGGGCTGGAGCAGGGTTTAATTTTCCCTGGTTGGTTCCAAGCGGGGTTTTTTTTGGGCAGTCCTGCACTGAGGGCCAGCCAGAGCTGGACAGGGTCAGGAGGTGACATCTTTAGCATCAGGAAGCTGTGATGGCTGGTGGTTGCACTATTCTGACATACTCCTGGGGTCTATTTAAGCTGTATGTGTAAGTACAAATGACAATCTGTGATTGAATACCAGAGGGAGAAATGTTTCCTGGAGCAGACTTCACTTTCCCTCTGGTGCTCATCATGGCACAGCTACCTGGAAAATCTGAGTGTCAAAAACAACCTGGATGCATTCCTATGTGGTCTACCTTAGGGGATCCTCCTTTGACAGGGGCTTGGACTAGGTGGTTTCTAGAGGTCCCTTCCAACCTCTAACATTCTTTGATTCTACAATTTACCAGTGTATGTCAGGCACCCAATTTGTGAGTTACACCAGCCATTTTAGTTTGTTTGAGCAGAGCTCCTTATAACGGTTTTGGATTCTGTGACTGTAATCTGCACTGTCAGCAGTGTCTGTGGGTACTGACAAGCTGAGCTCAAGATACTTTGTCTTACAAGAGGTGGGTGGTGGTGGTGGGGAGAAAGATCTGTCTTTTATAAATATATCTGGATAATTTCATTTACCCAAATCACCTTCGTGTCCTTTCCTACTTGCTTCTGAAGATGAGAGTGTTAACAAAAGGAAGTCTGCTATTTTATTGCTCTTGGGATAACCAGATTCCTGACTTTTCAATCATAATTTAGATTTTTTTTTTCCTTAAATGTCATCCATATTGAGTGTAATTGAATTTCTGCCAAAATTTTATTACATAATTGGCATAGAACTTCTCCCATCAGTGAGCCACTCAGGAGAAAATGCAACAAAGAAAAGAAAAAAAAGAAGCAAATAGGTGGAAGAAGCAAATAGGAAGAAAAAAATTGAAATAGCAATCTAAAAGGCAAATTTTTCTTTAATAAAAGGAGTGTGAATCACAGCCTGGAATCAGCTTTGCAGCTCAGTTTCACTTGGTTAAATTATGGTCCAGGTTAAAAAAAAAAACAAACCAACAAGCTTCCAGGTGTGATTTAGATCTGATTTAGTTACCCTGCTGCAGTCTCTCTATAGCCAGCCTTCTTTCTAAAGCACTCATCTCTCTGATTTTTAATAACTGATCAAAACCTAAATCAGCATAACTTCAACCAAACCTAAATCAGCATAACTTCAACCAAACCTAAATCAGCATAACTTAAACCAAACCTAAATCAGCCAACCAAACCTAAATCAGCGTAACTTCAACCAAACCCAAATCAGCGTAATTTTGACCAAACCCAAATTAGCGTAATTTCGACCAAATCTAAATCAGCGTAACTTCAACCAAACCTATCCACAAATCACTAATTATATCCACTGAAATCTGGGCAGGCACTGGTAGCACAGTAAAGCAACTCTGTGCCTCTATAAAATGGATTCTCCAGTGTTCCTTGGTAGAACTGGGGCAAGCTGCTCCCCACGGTTTAAGGTGATCTAGTGAAACAGGGCGGGGGAAGATGAACAGGCTGCGGGGAGGTACAGCAGGGTGTGGACTCACAGCATGTCAGCTCTCCTGCCACAACGGACCAGCTGTATGTTTGTGTCTCTAGCAGGTGGGAAAGGCAGAGCAGTCTCTCAGCCGCCTTATGTGGGTACAGACATGCCCAGAGGTGTTTATCAAGGATGTACCGAGGTACTTAGGGCACAGGAATTGTTCAGCTGCCTGTAACCAGTGAAACATAAGCACTCTGGGAGGAATGACTCTGGTCAAGCTGTGTGAATTTTCCACAGGAAGGACTATGCAGTAGCTCAGGTTGTCAGAACTGCAGTAGTCTGAGAACAATTGAATGAATCTAAACAAATAAGCTTGATAACCACCTTTAACACTGCTGTAAACAGGTATTAAAACCCCGCAGTGAAGCAGGGATTATAGGCATCTCTGCATATATCCTTCCACTAGAGTGAACAAACACAAGATGAAATGATGCCAGAGGACTGCAAGCACAGATAACCACATACTGATCCATTTAAATGCAACCTGGAGAGAGCCTGGATTTGCAACATAATAAAAAGAAAACAGGGCTTATCTGTGCTAATGAAGCTGTTAGTCATGCTATCAGAAAGGTGTATCAGAAAGAATGCTAGCAAAACCAGAAACCCTATTTTGGAGGAAACTGCACTGCTTAAACCCAGCAACTTTCTTACTGTGATCATGTAACTTGGCTGTGCATGGAGCAGTGTAGCAACTGCTGGCATCAGAATTGTGCATACAGTGTTATTTAGCTTTGCTCTCTCCATGTATATGTACCAGCCTTCCTTCCTTCCTTCCAAATTATTTCCTTTTGAATTCCTCCTTTCCTTCCAAATTCCTACCTTCCAAATTCCTTCCTTCCTTCTGAATTCCTTTCATCCTTCTGAATTCCTTCCTTTCAAATTCCTTTCTTCCCTCCCTCCCTTATACCATCCTTCCTTCCTTCCTTCCCTCCTTCCCTACCCATCTCCACTCTTTCCTCTCTCTTTTTCTTCCTCCTCCCCCTCCTTTCTTTCTTCTCTCCCTTCCCTCCCTTCCTTTCTTCTGAATTGCTTCCAAATTACTTTTCTTCCTCCCTCCCCACACCCCATCCTTTCTTCCAAATTCCTTCCTTGTTTTCTCCCCTTCCTCCTTTAGGTGTGCTCTCTTACCTTCTACTTTTTATTCTTTAGCTTTAAAAATGTGAGGGCTTTTTCGTTTGGTGGGTTTGGGTTTTGGTGTTTTGTTTATTTTTTTCCTAGGGGAAAGGCAGAGAGACTATTCATAATAAGCAGGAAAAAAATATTAATCACATTATTCTAGGAAGTTAGGCCATACATCTTCATATTTTCAAAGATCACTTAATCATTGTGTTCCATTCCCCCTGAAGGGAATCAGATTGCTAACCACTTCACTGCACCCTAGGGCTGTACAGCTTTTTGTCAGTCTCTTTATGGTTAACCTCTTTGTCATAATATTGATTTTTAACAAAAATATCTTTCTGCCTTCCTTAACGTTGATACTCCACAGAGCCCTGTAACTATAGCTATCTTTAGATCATTGTCTAATCTTAGCATTTGAAATCAAGTTACTATGTCTAATCAGTTCTTCTCAGAAGTGCTTTACTAAAGCCATGCAAGGGTTCATTAAATACCCATCTGACTGCAGATTTGCCTCCTGAGGGCTCCTCTCAATCCCAAAATTACCAACAGCATTTTGAAAAAGACTAGACATGACAGCTTCCCTTCTCTCCTTGCACCTCTCTGAAGAGCAAGGCAGAGCCTGTGATGGTGCAGGGCATGTGCAAATTGGGGAGGGTGGGGAGTGGGGCTTGTGTGCAGTCTCTATGGGAAGCAAAGGGGGCTGCTGAGCTCCAGTGGACAAGGAGAGGAAGAAGTGGCAACATCAGGGACCTGTGATGTTGATGCAACAGCTATCAGGAAAAGGCAGGTCCACTGTAGGGACTTTGGCATCAAATTGCTGTGATCTGGCATGGATGCAAACTTGCAGGCAACAGAATTTGGTCTTGGCTGGGAGGGACATATGTCCATTGTAACCATGCCCCTTGCAATTCAGCTGCGCACATACATTCTCCAAACAGTTCAGCACAGGTCATAGGAACATTTCCCACCAACTAGGTGACTGCTTTGATCTCAGCTGCCACCAGCTGCTGTGGTTGTCCCCTCTGATCACCTCTGTCCCTCTGAAGATTGCACCCCACCAGTTGTGGTCCTGGCCCCTCATTTACTGAGTGTGTGCAGAGCAGTATTGTGCCATCAGGTCAATACATCAAACTGGGGGCACAAGAGACACTTCAGGACAGCCTTCTCCAGCCTCTGTACCATGAGTTTTTGCTGAACTGCTGCATCTTCCTCCTTCTTTTCTCACACACTGTGCAGTTAGGGGTTGTGCATCAGCACAAAGGTGGTGTTTCTTCACCTGGTGGTGTGCCATAAACAAACAGGCTTGCAAAGAGTGTTGCTGGATGAGGTCCATGCCCTTCACAGGCTGGAGCCTTTCAAGTGGCACATGCCCAGGGACAGCCATGAGCCCCGAACCTATTGGGAGGTATTTTCAGTGACATCATAACCTGGTGTTTATTTCTGCTTAGTGACCATGGTTTCTCTCAAAGCAATCACTTCTGGCTCAGGTCCAGCCTTGGGCTTTTTCCCTGAGAGCCTCCTACTACAATGCTGCACACATGACCTTTGGTTTCTGCAGACCGCTGATGGTTTTGGTGCAGAGCTGATGTTCTGCAGCATGTGTGGCTTGCATGCAGACACACACATACACACACATTTCTATCTAGCCCTCTGTTGGAGTGTTTATGCTGCTTGCAAGACAGCAGAAAGTGGCACAACGCTTCATAATTCTGGTTTCATAGAGGCAATTATGTCGATCCCTGTCGATGCCTACTGTGTCATTACCATCCTGAGCTTTGCTTTTGGCATTCTTTTTCAGGGGGCATCTAATGAGGAGTGACAAACCTGCACACCAGAAAGAGGTATTGCATCAGTTCATCAATTTGTAAACATTTCTGATTGGAGTTTGTAGTGCTCAATGAAATGCTAGTAATTAAGCCCAGATAATAATCCCTTCAGCCCTTCAGAACAATCAAGCAAAATGTTAATTAAACAATCAGTGTCCTCCATGTAGGAAAAAAAAAATGTAGTTCAGGTCATGGCAATTAATTAGATTTTTCTCTATTCCCCAAGCTGTTTTTATGGCTGTGGTCTGTGAATATAAACAAAAAAAAAGTCTGGTGATGAGCGACCAGATGGCTAAGGAGGTTTAAAATGACATGTGCTGCATTTCGCCTGAGGATTATGCATTTCATTCAGATGTTGCTGCTTTTGATGGCTGTTGAATTGTCTAAATGAGATGAGTTGGTGAACCACAAAACTGCCCCGAAACAGGCCATCATTTGGACCAGGGAGGAAAAATTTCTTACCAGACTGTGAAGGTTTTAAAGAGGTTTGCAGTTGGTTTTGCTTGGCTGCAATTAAGAATTGTATCAGGAACAGTGTGGCCAGCAGGACGAAGGAGGTTATTCTTCCCCTGTAGTCAACACTGGTCAGGCCACACCTTGAGTACTGTGTCCAGTTCTGGGCCACTCAATTCAAGAGAGATGTTGAGGTACTGGAATGTGTCCAGACAATGGTGATGAAGCTGGTGAGGGGCCTGGAACACAAACTCTGTGAGGAGAAGCTGAGGGGGCTGGGGTTGTTTAGCCTGGGGAAGAGGAGGTCCAGGGCAGACCTCATTGCTCTCTACAACTACCTGAAGAGAGGCTGTAGCCAGGTGGGGTTGGTTTCTTCTCCCAGGCAACCAGCAATAGAACAAGGGGACACAGTCTCAAGTTGTGCCAGGGGAGGTCTAGGCTGGATGTTAGGAGGAAGTTCTTCCCAGAGAGAGTGATTGGCATTGGAATGGGCTGCCCAGGGAGGTGGTGGAGTCACACCTGGAGGTGTTCAAGAAGACTGGATGAGGTACTTAGTGCCATGGTCTAGTTGATTGGCTAGGGCTGGGTGCTAGGTTGGACTGGATGATCTCTTCCAACTTGGTTGATTCTATGATTCTGTCTTATTTACTGATTATTCTATTTATTGAATACATTATCTTTGGTGTAATGTTATTATGCCTAACTTTTTTAATGATACCAAAATGATTCATGAGAGCTATAATAGCTTTAGGTTACTCATTTTATGTACTTCCAGTCATTCTTGATTACTTTAGGAATAATAACACTTAATCTTGATTTCTGAGTTGGACTAATTTGGTGGAAAGGTTTAACTGACTTCTGTGATTTTTGGCTCAAGCATTTAGAAAACAGTATAATTTACACAGATATTTCAATTATGAACCCTTGTGCATTTCTTAACCCACAAAACATATCTAATCTCTTGCCTTTTACAGCACTTAGATATGTTTGTGGAGGCATTACACTGTGATATCCTTGACTTCTGGGAGCTTCCATTTCTAATGCAAAAACTTCCTAAGGAAGTGTTTTAAAAAGACAGGATAAAAAGTGAAGAAGCCACTCCCATGCAAACAGTACCAAGGCAACAAAGCTGGGTATTGTAAAGAGGGGGACTGGAGCAGTGCAGCACAATTTTATGTCTAGATTTACCCTCTTTCACTCCATTTTACCTCCCTGTTGTAGAAAGCAAATCACTTAAGAAGCACTATAGATCTGGCATACTGAGTTGTCCTTTTTGTAGCACTGCCATATCCTATCACTTTGGAAAGCCTATCATGTAGAGACTCACTAGGTATAATTAAGAATCAAAAGAGGATGCTTAAATGAAGACCATCATCACTGAAAACCATTTTACTTAAAGGACCAGCCCAAACTCTGGAGCTGCCTCTCTGTGCACTGATCACACAGTGATCAAAGGCCTGATGGTCAAGGAGGTGATGATTCCTGGCCTCTGTCTCTTGGAACTTGAACTGCTGTAAAACAGAGATGAGGGCTGTTTTTTCTCCACATCACAGAGTTTTTGTGAGAGTTGACATTTGTGAGGCATATCTGAGCACCTCAGGTCATCCTATATTGATCATATGATTCTCTGTTTAAGCCATGACATTTATATATAGATTTATAGATGTAGTACTACTTTTTTTTTTTCTCCCAGGGCTGGTATTTATTATATTTAAAATAGCAGTACTTGATAGGCAATTAGTATATTTATATGTACTGTAATTCTGCTTTGGCTGTTCCTTTTCCCTTTGCAGGCAAAGGGCCAGAAATGCACAGTACTTTTGACCCTACTGCTAGGTCAGAGGAAGGTCACCTTCTCTGCTAAAAAAAATTCCAGTCAACACAAATGCTAATTTTCTCAACAGGAGTGACAATGCACATACATTTTGCAGCTTCATATATTATGTGAAGCCTGTCATTTCTCAAGCTGTTCTGCTGCTGATGTTTGATTAACAGGGAGGACTACTTGTCTGGAGCTCTGGGTAGTCAGCAATGGCTGTTATAAAAGACTCACACACACAGAGAATCACAGAAACATTCCAGTTGGAAAAGACACCCAGGATCATCAAATCCAACCATTATCCCTACTCTACAAAGTTCACCCTTAAAATACATCCCCAAACACCACATCCAAGCAACTTATAAACACATCCAGGGTTGGTGACTCAACCACCTCCCTGTGCAGCCCATTCCAATGCCTGACCACTCTTCTGTGAAAAAATGTTTCCTCATGTCCCGTCTAAACCCACTCAGTGGCAGCTTGAGGTCGTTCCCTCTTGATCTATCACTACTTACCTGTGGGAAGAGATCAGCTGCAGCCTTCCTACAATGTCCTTTGAGGTAGCTGTAGGCAGTGATGAGGTCTCCTCTCAGCCTCCTCCGTTTCAAATCCTCAGATCTTTCAGTCATTCTTTATAAGATTTATTCTCCAGGCCCTCCCCCAGCTTTGTTGCCCTCCTCTGCACTCACTTCAGCACCTCCACATCCTTCTTGTAATGAGGTGCCCAAAACTGAACACAGTACTTGAAATATGGCCTTACCAGAGCAGAGTACAAGGAGACAATCACATCCCTCTCTGCTGGACACAACATTTCTAATACAAGTCAGGATGCCATTGGCTTTCTTGGCCACCTGGGCACACTGCTGGCTTGTATTCAGTTGTTTTACCTATTACAACCCCCCAGCCCCTTTCTGCCAGCCAGCTTTCCAATCACACTTCCCCAGACCTGTAGCATTGCTTGGGGTTGTGGTGGCCCAAGTACAGGACCTGGCATTTGGCCTTGTTGAAACTCATGTCATTGTTGTTAGCCCATTGATCCAATCTATCCAAGCCCCCCCCTTTTGGGTAGTCCAGCTTTCCAGATGAATGAAACTTCAGGTGCCAATCTGTTGGGTACATTCCTACCATCTGGCAGGCACCCATTGCTCAAAGATTAGTCTTCATTGCCCTTTCTCAAAATCCAGGTGATTCTGGTCACTCTAGAAGAAAAGAACAGTCCCTTGGGACCTGCACACACAACTACTAATTGAGCAGGGATCTTCCAGTTCATTAAGAAGGTAGAAATCTGTCCACAAGAATCAATCTTGCCAGCAAACAAATTCAGTGTCTGAAGTGTATCTACAGAAACTAATCAAATATTTTTAACCAGTAAGAAATTTGGAGGCACCCAGGCTGTTCAGCTACAGTTTTCATGCAGGAAAAAAAAACAGCCTCAGAAACAAGATATTGTCAGTATCAGCTTCTCCAGCTCCATTTTCAAGACAGAAAGCAGAGCTCTATTCCTCTTGCAAAGCTGTATATCCTTTCTATAACTATTGCTGAAGACCGGATTAGCTTTTTATTCTCACAGGACCCATAAAGATGGGTTCATGCTTATTCTTATGCTTAGTTTGCGAGTACATAAAGCAGAATATGCCTGACATTGTCTGACAAGTGGGAAGATAAAGGCCTTTCTGTTCCTTAATGTTTCCATAGAATAAGTAGTACTATTTTTCTTTTTTATTCTACTTCACTCCTGATTCTGTTGTTATTAGAATGCTCGTTCTGTTGTTATTAGGATGCTCTCAGGATTCTTTGGCTTTCAAGAATGCATCTTCTTTTGTTTTCCAGAAAGTAACCTCCCACCTCGGTCAGTGATAAGGGTTAAAATCTTTTCAATCACTGGTGTCAAGAAATCTGTTGAAGATGTCTTAAAATAGACATATGTCTCCAAATAATTAATCAGAAGTCAGAGGCTGCTGGGTGTTTTCCAGTACAGTCTATGAAAATGCTCATCCTCTGAGGAAAGGAAGAACCAAACTTAATGCCAGGACAGAAACCCAGAGCTAGCAGTGATCCTATAGTCTTCTTCCCACAGCTATGAAAACAATGGCAGATCCGTGAAGAAGACTGTGTTTGTGTTTAGTCACTTGTGGTCATTGTTATGCACAGCTATAGCTACTAATGCTAATCTGACACCACATATTTGACTGCCTCTGGGAAATGTATTTACACCTTTGCCTTTTTACAGTGACACCTAATCAATGAGCAAACTCATGCTAGTGTCAGGCCATACTGATCAACCTTGTTCCCACTAACGCTAGCAAGGACACAGCATGTGTGTGGTCATAGAATCATAGAGTCAACCAGGTTGGAAGAGACCTCCAAGATCCAACCTGTCACCCATCCCTAGCCAATCAACTAGACCATGGCACTAAGTGCTTCATCCAGGCTTTTCTTCAACACCTCCAGGGACAGCAGCTCCACCACCTCCCTGGGCAGTCCATTCTAATGCCAATCACTCTCTATGGCAACAACTTCCTCCTAACATCCAGCCTAGGCCTCCCCTGGTACAACTTGACACTGTGTCCCCTCGTTCTGTTGCTGGTTGCCTGGGAGAAGAGACCAACCCCCACCTGGCTACAGCCTCCCTTCAGGTAGTTGTAGACAACAATGAGGTCACCCCTGATACAGGTCAGGATGCCATTGGCTCTCCTGGCCACCTGAGCACACTGCTGGCTCATCTTCAGCTACTATCTACCAGTACCCCCAGGTCCCTTTCTGCCTGGCTGCTCTCCAGCCACTCTGTCCCCAGGTTGTAGCGCTGCTTGGGGTTGTTGTAGCCAAAGTGTAGGATCCTGCACTTGTCTGTGTTAAATCTCATCCTATTGGCCTCTGCCCACCCATCCAGCCTGTCAAGGTCCCTCTGCAGGGCTCTCCTACCCTCCAACAGAATGACACAGGTCATGATTTATAGCAGGATGTTCCCTTCCCAAGTCTTCTCCCACATTTCCCTATGGGGTGTTTCTGTTGCCAGGACCTAGAGCACCTCTGTTGTTCTGCAGGAGCCTCTGTGTCTGATTTCATGACTGACATTGATGGGACATTCCTACTTAGGCTTGGAAGGATCGAAATCCACAAAACACCTAAGTCTGGAGGCATTGCTGTGTCTTGATGTATTCGCAAACACCAAGAGAAATTCATAATCAGAAGTGTGTGTTATGGCTCAAAAACTGTAACCAGCTCCTCAGTTTCAGTCTGCTGTTAGTTGTGGTGAGCAGAACAGCACAAACCCCAGGAAATATACCACCTAAGGAAGACTGTGATCTAATTGTCTGCATTTGCTAGCACTCCAGAGAGAGAAACAGAAGCTAAGAACTTTCTCTGTAACCCTCCTCTTTCCCTGCATGCATCCCTCCTGAGCGGAGTCTGTTCACTTCCATTCAGAAAGACGCTCCATCATTTCAGAGTGCAGAATGTCAGACACCATTGCCAGAGGCTGGCTGAATTATTCTCTGTCTTTCCTGCCCTGAAATCTATCTATCATCTGCTCTGTCCTCAGAACTTTCTCTCAGATGAGCCTGGTTTGGCAGAAAGTGAACTATCTGCAGGCCTTGACTGCAGTAAAACTCATTCTCCTGCACCTCAGAGACAAAGGACAAAGTTTTACGGTTGAAGGGCGGTAATGCCTAGTGAATTGAGCAACTGGAATTGTTTCACTGGCTCAGACTCAGAATTGACATTACTCCAGCTTTTCTGATCATTCAGAGAAAATTGTGTCTCTTGGCCTTCAAAATGCCTACTGCCACATATCTATCTAGGCACCTTATCAGAAATATCTTTATTTCAAAGTAGTCTGTGTGGAATAAGCTACCCAACGAGGATGTGAGATCTCCAGCCCTGGAGATTTCAGTGTGACAGACAAGGCTTTGAGTAGTTTGACCTAAATTGTTCTGTGTTCAATTGAACCATTGGACCACATGACCTATGGAAGTCTCTTTCAATCAAAATGATTTTGGTTTTTTATGGCTCATACCATCCTAAGCCAGCTCTGAGTTCACTGGTGCCTTCCTTCCCTGAGCCAGCTATGCAGGTTTTTATTCTATGGTAGCCTCTTAGCCAGCTACAAAAATGAAGTCCTTTCTGGGGCTGTGAAATACAGAATGACCTACATGACAATCCAGTCCAGGTGACACCTTAAGCCTGGTCAACTCCTAAATTATGTGGAAGACACTTAACAGCCACTGTTGCCTTGAAAGAAAACTATTTCATGACCTGATTGCCCTTGATGGTCAGTGTTGCCATTAGATAGCATGTTAGGTCTCTCCTCTGCAGAAAAGCATCAAGCAGTGTTCTCCTAAATCAGCATCTTAATTAGTGTAATATTAAATTAGTGTAAATTAGTGCAAAAATTAAATTATTAAGTGGTAATTGCCTAAATAAATGAGAAGAATTCCTAGAAAGTCACGCCACTCTAAGAGATACCTTCACATTTGTATCCATAAGCATCTATACTTTTGACAGCATGAATAAAATGCCACCAGCAGGCCATGAAGGTTCTGTTCTTAGAAATTACATCAGTAGTTGAAGTTACAAAATGTTAGTGATGCTTCCTCATCTACCTGAGGTGTTTTGAAGTGAGAAATCTTTTCCCTCTCTCTCATTTCACCCCGTGTTTCAAGGAGCAATCACAAACCAATTGTGTTCAGTAGTGTTACTGTAGCAAGCGGAGTGTCCCACTCCATTAAGTGTAAAGAAAAAAGGGTTAATCTTTTCAAGTTACCCATCACCAAAACCTACATGTACTGTAATTGTTCAATTTCCTTTGGAAAAAATGGAATCACTACAGCCTTGAAAGCGTGTTAGGATTTTTCTTCATGACAGAAATATGCTGTGTACTGCACTGTCTATTAAGTTCTTATGGGTACTTTCTTGGGAGATGGGGTCTGAAACAAAATTAGATTTTGTGATATTGAAAGGTTGTACAAAAGCACTTCTTGGGGAGGGAGGAAAAAAAAAGGAACTATTATTTTTGCTTCTCTCTGTAGACAGATGGAAAGCATAACAGTCTGGTTTTGCAGATTTTATTGTGGTACTCTAATTTTTTCCTGGTGGACACATTGGAAGAAAAAGCCCACATTTCTGAATCATTATTTTTCAGGGCTGCATACTGATAGCAATGAAGCAGTGAGAGCTAACTCTACCAGTGTCTTCTCACCAATAAATGCTGACTTGAAATGATTATGTGAGCTGAAGAGGATGGAATTGGTGCTTTGCTTCAGTTACCTTTCTCCCTGAATGCTGCTTTGTGCATACAGATAAAATGCACTTAGCCTTTGCCTGAGATGGTGCTTCCTCTGCAGGGTAAGGCATCCTCTTTCATCCCTTGCCAGGATTCTAGATGTCACCAAGCAAAGTAAAATAGAGCCCTACTTTATGCTGTATTTTTGGGGGGATCAAAGACTATTGTCAAAAGGAGTTGTAGGCTTCAAACTTAATGCATTATTGTTTTATTTCAGCTCAACACCCAGGAAGCCCTGATGTCCTGGTACTGTTGGAATGTTGCAGACTCGTAGTCTGGAGTTTGGGGTAGACAAAAGGCAACAGGTAACCAAAGAAATTAGTTTCTGCTGAGTGAATATAAACTACATTTTAATGCCCTGCATAAAATGTTGAAGTATCATGCTGAATCACTCATGTGCTATGAGACAATATTGCATTGAGAAGAAGAAGAAAATGCTTTTGGAAAGCATATAATGTGGTAAGCTTTCTGGTGGTGTACATTGCTGAGGAACAGAAAATTGCTGAGATATAAAACATTCATGAGAAGCACGAATGAAAAGGCTCTTGTTCAAAGCTGTAAAATCAGTTGTTTCTATTCTGAACTCTGGTTTTGGAAATTGTGCCTTGTTCCTGAAAAATTGCTTTGTGCTGGAATTCAGCGATAAAGATGGTAGTCCTGGAGAAGGGTTGTCTTGTTCTTCTGGTTTGGGTCTCTGCTAGAGCAATGTAAGAATGCATTATTCAAAGATCCATTCTAATGCTTTTATCCAAACAGCAAGTGCTGAATTTCTGATTATATTAGTATATTAGCCAACCATCAGCCCACAGGAAATTGTATTTAGGAAGCAGTACGTATGGGAGTATCACCCAGTCGGTGTCAGTCTCCTGTCTGACTTCAGTTTTAGAAGCCAGACACTGAGCCTTAGTAGCACTTGGACCTACGTAGCTTGGTGCACCCTCCAGGTGGGTCTTGGACATCAACAGCACTGCACAGCCATCAGTAATCTGAAGGATGATGGTCACGCTCTGTGGAGTTGCCATCCCTGGAGCTGTTCAAGGCAGGATTGGATGTGGCACTTGATGCCATGGTCTAGCCTTGAGCTCTGTGGTAACAGGTTGGACTTGATGATCTATGAGGTCTCTTCCAATCTTGGTAATACTGTGATACTGTGATACTGTGATCTCAGGGAAACCCAGGAGGAAGGAGATATCTTTCTGCAGGCTGGTCGACAGAGTTTAAAGAACCTCCATCACTTTAGAAAATGAGGCAAAACCACTCACGGCCACTTAGGACCAGATATTTTTCCTTAAGGCATTTAGGTGTCTTAGTGTGGGAAATCAAGTTCCAAGGCCCTCATGACAAGCTTGCCAGATGCCCATCTGCAACACTCATTTGTGAAGTAGCTGTAAAAGCAGGCCCCTTGGCAGAACTGAAGCAAGTTTCTGATCTGGGGAATGCACACTGTGACAGAAGCCAAGTGTGTCTGGATTGTGGTGCTGCTCTTTGGGACAATGTTTCTTTTAGAATTAGAAAACATTTGGCTCTACTGAGAAGTTGCTGGCCTGACCCTCAATATTTTCTTCTGCCTTTTAAATCACAGCAGCAATGTGTTGCTAACACAAGGAAGTTTTGGAGTATGTTGTGTCAGTGCCATCCTGATGGTAGGGAGATGGCAGAGTAGTGGTGAGGGTTAAAGATGTCTAACAGAGAGGCTTCAGCTGATGATCTGAGGGTGAGTCTGATGCAGATGCCATCTCTTAGCCTGTCCCAGTGGTAGCACTGAAGAAATCTGTGTGCATTCTTTAACTTGGCAGGTCACATACATTTATTCTCATAAAAGTCTATTGTGCAGATATTAGTCTCTGCACCTTGCTTTAATTTCTGTTGTAATGATGTACTTTTATTACGTTAGAGTGACCTGAAACTGTGCCCTAGTCTCATAGATCCCATTTGCACAGCTTGCACTGTAGGTTTAATTTCACAGTTTTTAGTTTCCCATCTTAAAAATATGAACAATTTATGGAGCAAAATTAAGGGTTTATTAGAAATATCACTCACTGCAAAAGTCTTAAGGGTAATTCTCAGCTCTATAAAAGGTCATGATATAAATAATTGCTTGATGAATACAGACCATGTCTGTTTGTCATTAAACACCAGCAGAGAGCTAATGCACTTTAATAGTCCTGCTAACTGCTATCTGACAGACACAGAAATCACAACCAAAGACAACAATTAGGCTGAGCAGTTTTGTCTTTCTTTTCTTCCTCCTCACACAAAAGGTAGAATGATGACATATGTTGTTTTCTTCACACTTCACTAGTGGTCACGACTTCTACTGCTGTAAAATATCATAACCAACAGCCTAAATATCACAACGCTATTCCACTGTTTATCAAGCAAAATGCCACATTAGTTTCCCTCTTTTACACGTTGAGAGGGCTGCACTCACAGTGTGTAAACTTGCAGTGTGCAACAGTGAAAACTGGTTTTGCCCTTCCTATTTGTAAGGAGCATATTCAAGGTCCCTGGTGTAATAACTGTATTAATCCATGAATAGTGATGTCCTGATCCAGCTCTACACCACTAGGCTCCTATGACCCGCACCCATCTGTGTAGCTAGGCATGTAGAAGTAGAACACATGGATTTAAATCTTACTCAAAGCAAAAAAACAAAAACCAAACAAAAAACTTCAAGGGAAGTTTCTTTAATAAATGTCATGATTTTTGTTTTCCTTAAGGATTTATTGTATTCAGTTGTGACTGAACCTAATACCAGCACACCTATACCAGCCAGTGAGAATGAGGCCACAGTCTATTGTGTTTGGGAATAGATGCAGAACTGATCAAGGATGTTGATAGAGGTGGATTCTCTTTTCCAAAATGTTTGTGTCTGTTCCAGATGAATTCATGCTGTACTTGGCCAAAGAGACTAAAATGTAGCCCACTCCCTCTCTCTCACTTACCTCATGGCACCAGTCCCAGACTCCTGGGACGATTGATCAGTCTCCTCTCAGCTGCTCTTGAAGAGGCTTTTCTCCACACCATGGACCACTTTAGATCTGCTCCAGGCAACCCTGAACCCCATCCAAGTAAGCCTTTGAGTTTTCTCCAGAAGGAGGTCCCTGCTAAAGATAAGCCCATCATATGAAACTCAGTCTCCTTACAACAAAAACTTCTCACAGATGAGCTGCATACTTCAGCTGACCTGTGCAACAAAATTAATTAGAAGATAGCCTATTTGTGTAAGAAATTATTTAGGCCAAGAGAAGATATGTGGTGCTGTGGCTCAGCCAACAGGATACAAGGCTTTAAGATGTGGTAATTTCATTACTCACCATCAGCTCCACAGAATGCTTTCGGCATCTAAATCTGATGGTGAACTGAGCCCTAAGGTATTAAGAGGGCAGCACTTGTAGGCACCCCATGATAAAATGAGCAAATCCTTATTCAGTTCAGGATCTGACACATACATAAGGCCACATTCTGATTGAGATATAATAAAATTGGTCCTGAATTGATTGCTGTTGGTTCAGGGTAGTAAGATGTCCAGGAGAACCACAGAAGAATTTTTTCATTGAGAGCTTTTTATCCTGCCAATAAGAGGTCTTGGAGCTGAGCTCATGAGGTTTCCTTAAAAGCAAGAGAGCATTCTCTTGCCACAGCTAGTGTGACCAAAATTTCTGTCAGTCTTAATAAGTGAGTGCCTATATTGTCTTTCAGAACCTCTAAAGAAGGAGTTTCTATCTTCATAAAGTAAACTCTTCAGGGTGTTGCTGGCTTTGCTGTTTTTTACTGGTATCCATTCTAAATTCCTTTTATTTCAGCCCGTTATTGCTTGTGTTTCTCAGCATGGTCATGAAATAGAATTCACTTACACTCTGTTTTCGCCTGTCTTTTGCACATTTAAGTGCTGGTATATCTTCCCCTCAACCCTCTCTTCTAGACTACTTCAGTCTCTCCTCAGAGCATCAGTCATGCTTTCTAGACTTCTTTTTATCCTCACTGTTCTCCTCAGGTCCAGAACTGTTGTCTGGAACTCCTGTCCAGAACCGGACCCTTACTTCCAGGTATAGACAGAATTTCATTCATCTAGTTCAGAGACAGAAGTCTAGCTCAGGTACACCAGGATGCCATTTGCCTTTTTTGCAACTGTATGATCCTTTTGAGTCATGATCAGTTTGTGATTCACTGTGAAGCTTAGTGCTTTCCTGCAGTACTGCTGTGCAGCCAGGCATTTTTCATCCTGCATTTGGAGAAATAAGTGTAGAGCTTTGCATGTCCTTATTGCACTTTTAACTTATTACTTTCGGGTCCTTTTCCTAATCTATCAAGAATGTTTCAAATTCTAGCTCTGTCCTCCTATGTGCCTGTAGCCTTCCCAGAACTGCTATTGCTTGAAAATATATTAAAGAATATTCATTAATTCATTGTCTAAGTCATTAATGAAAATATTGAATAATACTGGACGGAGGACAGATTCATAAGATATCTCACTTGATATATCCTCGGTGTTGACTGTGAGCTATGAGTAGCTATGATCTAAGAATGGGTTCCACAGTCAGTTGTATAGCATTGGTAACGTTTCCAGCTAGATATATTTCACTCACTCATTTATGAGTCAGTTGTATAGGCCAATGAAGAGAGAAGGTAGTGACAGTGAAGGTACTAAAGCAGTGACAGTGAGTGCCTCTTTCCAATTCACACAGCCTGTTATCTTGTCATAGGAGGAAATAAACTTTTATTCTTGACAAATCTCTTTGGCTGTCATTCCTGTCCTTTAAATGGTTACAAGCTGCCTGATTATTTCCTCCAGACTCGGGAGGAAACCCAGATAAGCTGACTAGTCAAGAATTTCTTTATTCTTCTTTTTCTCCTGTTTTCAGAGATAGGAACAGCATTAACTCTCCTCTGCTCTGAAATATTTTATTATTATTATTATTTTAGCTCTCTGAAACTCTAACAGATCAGAGGCTGTCCTGAAGGTTTGCTTTGAAGAATGACTTCCCGGCATAGGTTGTGGCCACAGTAATCAGCTCCACTACCTGAGGGGTGGTTGTGGCCAGGGGGAGGTTGCTCTCTTCTCTCAGGTGGCCAGCGCCAGAATGAGAGGACACAGCCTCAGGCTGCGCCAGGGGAAGTTTAGGCTCGAGGTGAGGAGAAAGTTCTTCACTGAGAGAGTCATTGGCTACTGGAATGGGCTGCCCGGGGAGGTGGTGGAGTCGCAGTCCCTGGAGCTGTTCCAGGCAAGATTGGACGTGGCACTTGGTGCCATGGTCTAGCCTTGAGCTCTGTGGTGAAGGGTTGGACTTGATGGTCTGTGAGGTCTCTTCCAACCCTGATGATACTATGATACTATGATACTTTTCAACAACCCCCTCCCCACTGGGCGTGGCTGAGCAGGGAGTTGGACTGGCCACTGTGACTGGCCCGAAAAACAGCTCTTCCTTTCACAGGGGCATGACAGCAAGAGTGCCTGGCCTTGAGATGGAGGTGAACTTGCAGGGGACTGTGAACACTTAATCCTGCTTGAGCAATGCTCTCTCAGCTGAAACGTGTAACTGGAGCCCAATACCTGACTGGGTATATCTGAAACACCAGGTCTGAGAGCCTCTGACTTGCATGAGCACTGGCAATCCACCCATTCTCTGCTCTAGCCTGATTTCTTGTTTTCAGCTGCTAGTGCTAACTACATTAACTACCCAGTCCTAAGTGGCCCTTTTAGTGACAACTGATGATGCTTTTCACAGTGTAATCAGTAGATAATTTTCCTGCCCCATTACAAGTCTGGACAACCCTTGCTTTAGTAATTTCAATATTATTAAAGTATTAAGATGTTCTGGTTTTCTGTACCCCTGGAAAACTGTGTCCTCTTTAGCTTCTGAGCTTCTCTAAGTGTGTCTCTGAACACTATTGCTTTATATCTGCCCATAATAATGTGAGGTTTCTAGGAGCTTCCTTCTTTCCTTACCTCGAGACAGCAAAAGAGCTTGTGGCTGGCAGTACTGGACTGTGACTGTGCTGCACACCCTCCTCTGCCAGAAGGGGTATTGCACTTCTGTACTTCATGTATCTTCAAGGAGATGCCAAGTACTGCAAGCTCATTTTCCTTAAAGACTTCCATTAGGATTTTACTTAACTGCAATGCCTTAACCAATGCCTGAACACTTATCCATGTGCTCCATGGAGTTGTACAAGGTGCTAAACACACGAGAAAGTGTTATCAAGAAAGAAAGGAGACTAGCTGAGACATAGCCAGGGAGAGACATTTTTGTGTTCTGAAATGGAGTCAGAGATGATTTTAGCCCAGCACTAAGGTAAGTAGATTAGCTTCTAGGAGAGCCAGGTGAAGGCAGACTTACTTGATCTGGATGTACTGAAACTCAGCCATTGCTGTTGAGTAAAAAGTGATGGTAAGGGTCATACTCCTTTAATTCCATCTTATCTCACACACATATATAATATATATATGATTATGAACAAGTTTTCACAACTGTCTCCAGAAACAAAGCTGGTTTTAGTCAGCTTCTTCCTGTTGAAGCCAGGACTACCCTGTGCCAACAGCAGAGTGCTTTGCTCATGGGGCTAAATGACAGATTTGTAGCTTACAATAAAAATGCCTGCAGGTTTATAACTGTGCTGCCATGCGTTTCAAAAGCTACAGTAGAGTGAACCTGATCAATGTCCCAGCTACTACTTGCCATATTTACCTGATGATAAATGTCAGGTCTCTGAGTTTTGGTGACAGAGGAAGTAATGACAAGTAAAAGAGCCTGGGTGAAACAGCACCACCGACAATTTGACTCTCTGAGACACCATCATCTTTTTTTCATGGCGAGAAAAGATTGTACATGACATCTGCAATCCCTCCTATAATAAGAGCTGCAGGAGAACATGTTCCTTGCATTCTTTTTATCCAGGATCTTCATGAAAGTTATCAGGATGGGGCCTGTTTGCATTTGCCTTCTAAATTTAAAGACTTAAGATTGCCAGTTTAAGCCTGTCTACCAGTCATGGCTCCACAGATATTCACAAAGATTTTATTGATGATTTCAGAGGGGCTGTATTTGAATGATTTTTCATGCCGAGGAACATTAACACTTCTAAGGAAACAATGTGCTGTCCCTTTAAAAAAAAAAAAAAAAAGTGACAAAAGCAAAGCCTGTTAGTATCAGGACACCCATAGGTAAACTGCAAAAGTGACCAATCCTGCAAACCTGATCAACAGCAGCTCAAACCTGCACAGTGATTGCCCAGCGTGATGGCTGCGATGGAGCATTAAATCACGTACTCAAGATTTATATTGCTAAAGCACCCTCTAGTGGGGTAACAACAGAAGAGTTGCGTTCTGCAGAGACCTGATCATTACTATGTCAGAGAAGGGCCAGCGTAAAAAGACTGGGTACAGGAGGGGATAGAAAAGCATGTGAAATCTTTAGTTCAGTCAGTGCTTTTGCTGTCCATGCAATTTGCAGCATTTGCTGTAATATGCAAAAGGTGTCTCATTTTTTTGCATTTAATCACAGAATAATAGCATCGTTTCAGTCAGAGGCCTTTGGAGGTCACCTCGTCTGACCTGCTGCTCAAAGGTTGAGATAGATCAGGTGACGAGTGGCCATTTCACAGAATCACTGAAGGTTAGAGGCTGGAAGGGATCTCAAAAGATCGTCTAGACCAAGACCCTCGCCAGAGCAAGATCATTTATACCAGATCACATAGGAATGCATTCAAGTGGGTTTTGACTATCTCCAGAGAGGGAGACTCCAAACACACCCTGGACAGCCTGTTCCAGTGTTCTGTCACCCTCACAGTGAAAAAAATTCCCCTCATGTTAACATGGAACTTCTGGTGCCTCAACTTCCATCCATTGCCCCTTGTCCTGTCATTGGGCATCACCCAGCAGAGCCTGGCTCCAGCCTCCTGGCACTCACCCTGTGCATATTTATAAACATTGATGAGGTCTCCTCTCAGTCTCTTCCAAGCTAAAGACTCCCAGCTCCCTTAGTCTCTCCTCATAAGGAAGCTGTTCCACTTCCTTAATCATTTTCATGGCTCTGTGCTGTACTCTCTCAATCAGTTCCCTGAGGTGCTTCTGGAACTGAGTGGCCCAGAGCTGGGAACACTATTCCCAATGTGGCCTCACCAGGGCAGAGTAGAGGGGGAGGAGAACCTCTCTCAACCTACTAACCACAGCCCTTCTAACACATCCCAAAATGGCATTGGCCACCAGAGCATATTGCTGGCTCATGGTCAACCTTCCATGCACTAGTACCCCCAGGCCTCTCTCCTCTGCACTGCTCTCCATCAGGTCAGTCTCCAACCTATACTGATCCATGGGGTTGTTCTTTCCCAGGTGTAAGACTCTGCACTTGCCCTTGTTGAGCTGCATTAAATTTCTCCCTGCCCAGCTCTCCAGCCTGCCTTAGTCTCCCTGAATGGCAGCACAGCCCTCTGGTGTGGCAGCCACTCCACCCAGCTTGATGTCATCAACAAACTTGCTGACAGTGCACTCTGTGCCTTTGACCATGTCATGGATGAATATATGGAATAGTACTGGTGCTGCTGCTGACCCCTGAGGGACTGCAATAGCTACAGGCCTCCAAGTAGACTCCATCCCATAGACCACAACTCTCTGACTTCTTACCTTCAACCAGTTCCAAATACACCTCATTGCTCGGTCATCCAGACCACACTGCCTCAGTTTAGCCAGAAGGATGCTGTGAGAGACAGTGTCAAATGCTGTCCTGAAATCAAGATAAATATCCAGTGCTCTACCATCATCTATCCACCTGGTTATGTCCTCATAAAAGGCTACCAGGTTGGTCAAAAGTGACATCCCTTTGGTAAAACCATGTTGGCTGCTCATAATGATGCTCTTATCTTTGATATGCCTGAGGACAGCCCCAAAGATAAGTTGCTCCATTACCTTTTGGGAGTAGTTGAGCTTTTAATATCTTTCCAACAGATGTTGCACAACTGCTCTGTGAAACATATTCCAGTAGTTGACCATCACCAGGTTGGATGAAGCCTTGAGCAGCCAATTCTAGTTGAGAGGCCTTCCTGCCTATGTTGGAGAGGCTGGAGTAGCTGACCTCTAAGATCCCTTCCAACCTAAGTCATTCTGTGATTCTAAGATTACGGTGACAACAATTCCCTTAGGCAAAACCAGAATTTTCATTGCCTACAGGCATGCAACTCAGAGTTACTCAGGGTCTTTACAATGTCAACACCTTCGAACACTGGAAACAAATATTCAGTCACCTCTGCATATTGTTTGTTGGTAAATGCTTTCCTAAATGACAGTGCATTGCTGGAGACAGAGCATGATACAGTTAGATGCAGTACTCATGGCACAATGAGGCAGCTTCCCTTCTGGTCTCATGTTGAGATCCTCGTTCTGCAAGAATTTCATCCTGCCAAGTTATTTCCAAGTTAAGAATATACATAGAAAGTCTAAGACATAAACTTACACAGTTGCTTGTGAAACCTGGACCAAATATCATGACTGCAAAATGTTGATGTAATACTAACTCCTTGACAGTTTTTGCTACGTAGCAGGTGAAAGAGACTAAACTTTATAATTCATTTTTAGAACAACATAAGTATCAGTAAGGCTGGGTTAAGCTTGTCCTGGAGTCCTGTATATCCCCAAACCCCTCTCCCTCTGTGGTTTGAATGGGAGAGCAAAAGGCGTGAAAAGCCTGTTCCCCCCCCCCGCCCCCGCAGGTGTGAAGGGGGCAGCAAAGGGTCCTTCTGGTGCGAGGGTGCCCCATGCAGTGCCTGCGCTGGAATCGGCCGGGGATTGGCTGTGCTCTTCGTGCCCAGGCAGTGGTAACTCAGCCCTTTGCCTAGGAAAGGTGTAATTGGGGTGCTTCCCGCCTTGGGGTTCCTGCCTTAGAGTTCTCCCCAGCCTGGGTAGTTCCTGCAGAAGGAGTCCCCTGGCACTGTGAAGGACAAGCTCCTGAGGGACAGGACCTTCCCTGCTTTGGACGGCTTCCCACCACGAGCACCCCCTTTATGCAGGCTCGATAGGCCTAACGACCCTCGGATGCCTTTTGACAGAGGGCGAGCGGACAGGAACCTGGACCCCCTTTCTCTCAGACAGCATGGCCCACCTGTGAGTAAACTTTTGATTATAGTGGGAATGCTGTATTTGGTAGCTTAGCCTTTTCCAACTCCTGACTTCCAAAATAGTCAAATCTACCTATGGTATCCTTGTAAGATCTTCTCAATCAGACGGAATCTGCTGATTAAAACTAAATTGATTTCTGTATATAGTTTGAGGGTGGGTTTTCAGGAGAATAAAATAATTCTAGTTTTGTATATAATCCTGACTTGGCCACGTTAATTCCCTGCCTCCACAACAAAGCTTTACTGAAGCTGAGGAATACAACAGTCACTTTTCCAGAGACTTACGTTTTCCTTCACTTCCCTGAGATCAGGCTTTGAAGCTGCTGACATATGGATAGATGTGTATGCTAGGTGAGCACCAATGAACCTCTTCTAGACCTACCTGGGACCATACACCATCCCCATGGATTTGGCATCAATCCCTGCCCCTCTGTGGCCTGGTGCTTGTCCTGTGCATGCCTGCTGCCTCCCCTGTGCCATCTATGGCTTGCCAAGCTGGCACAGGATGTTTAAAGAGAGGATTAGGCAAGGAGTAATGATAGTTCTTTCAAGCTGACTGGATAAAATTAGATGTGTATAATCAGTGGTCAGATGGCTAGAGGAAAGGAGCTTTGGTTGTGAGTGGTCAGCAGCTGCTGACATAAACTAATGGCTTCAGTATTTGTATGCTTGGCTTCAGTATTTGTATGCTTGCCTTCAGCACCTTAGCATGAAAAGCATGCCAGGGCCACACACAGGGACCGAGCCTCCTCTGGAGCTGAGATCCCACCTCTGCCTTCCACTTCCACCTGCCACTGCTCACCCTACCAAGCTATGCACTTTTGTGCCCTTGCTTGGCAGGAAGGCCAGAGTCTGCAGGCAGACAGCTGCCAGGGATGTTCATTTTTTCCAATTAGTGGAAAACAGAGTACTACTTCTACCCATGATTTAAAAACTGCATCAGAGAAGAAACTCATAGAGGACATCTAATTTACTGGTCAATATGTTGCTGTTGGAAGCCAACAGTGCTCTCCTATGTGCAGCAGAAGGGACTCCTTTCCTCAGAAGCTTTGGGAAAATCCTAACAATGATACTTGAAAAAAGCTGGGTAGGGAAGCATGGGGGCCCTAAAACATGATTGCCTCTGGCTATCATTGAGCAGAAGCAGCAAAGCAATGGACAACTTGTGCAGCTGAGGGATTTAACCCGGTGGGCTTGCTGCCCTGAAGAAGTGCCCGGCGTGCTCTTAGACCTGTAGGACCTGTGCTTCAAGTGCTCATGACTCAGGTTAAAAGTAGATCTGGGAAAGCCCATGAAACCATGACAGATCCAAAGGTACTGAGGAGGTTCTCTTTCTCTTCTCTGCTGATTTTCGATAGTCCTTTCTTGGATTTTCCTCTGATTCTAATTCTCCCCTTTTATTTCTGCTGCACAATTTGGCTTTTCAGAGGTACCTTTTCAAAGTGGCAGATTGGAATTAAAGAGGGTGGCGAAAAAACCTGAATCATAGACCAAGCTTTCTAATGGAGACAAGTTCTTATTCCCCCCCTCCCACTGTTTAATAATACGTTTCTCTTCTATGGTTGCAGTGCTCAGGAGGCAGAACAGCAGCATATAGGGCTGTTGTTAATTCTGCATGTCACTATAACTCACTAACCTTGAAATGTGGAGAAATGAAAATGAACCTTACTCGAGCATTTACAGCAACGTTTGATCAAACACGGTTTAATCCCATATGCAGTTTCTGACACTAGAGGGAGTACATAATTTATTTTAAGGAAATAAAGAGCAACCCTTGCTTTTTAACTGGGAAATACATCAAAAGCAGAAAAGCAGAAAAAAACCCAGGGGGAACTTTATTCTCTCACTTCAAGTTATACTGAAGACAGATCCTCAGCTTTGTTTTATTATGTGTTGCCCTTATCTAGGTAGGTTATGTAACTGGTGCCTGTAATAGCCAGCGTTGGGCAAATAACTAAACAGCCTGTGTTCAATTTGTGCGTCTGCGTCTATCGAGTCTGAACACATGGGGTGAGTAAGCAACCCACAGAACAGCACACACAGACATCTGTGCCCACAGGTTTCTATCTCTGGTGCTGCTATATTCCCACTGGCCCCCACAACCACCATGGTGCCTGAATAGCTAGGATTGCTCCAATGTTTTTATCCTCTCAATGTGCCTGGAAGGTAGGGAAGAAGTTCTAGACTGTCTTATGGCTGGAAAATCAAGGTGCAGGGAGGATAAAAGATGCACTCAAGAGCATTTAGAGCCTGTGGCAAAAGAATAAGACCATGACCCATCAGTGCACCCTTACCCAGGCTCACAATTTGTCTCTTGGTCGGTAAGCTACAGTGTCCTTGTATGTCTGCTTTTCCAAACTGCAGGTGCAAAGGTTGCTCAGTGCTTTCTGTGCTGTGTTTTTGTGTAATTGGATAGACATGTCAGAGTAGCTTTGTGACCTCCTCTCCAGTCCAAATATGCAGGAAGTGAGTCAGGCTCAGGTTAATGTGAAAACTGTTAACTTTGCAGGGTACTGTGGGAAGTGAGTGGCTCCCTTACCCCTGTGGAGGTGAGAGGTCATGCAGCATGGCCTCCCACTGGCTCTGATGGAGGTTCTTGCAGGCTGAAGCAAGTCACTTTATTCTCCTATTAAAATATTCATAAAATTGAAGGAAAATACAAAAGCAATTGTCCAGAAACACCTGGATGGTTTTACAGCCCAGGTATCTTGATTTTCACGGGGGGTTGGTGTGAATTGCAGCATGTGACAGCATTTGTTGCATGCTTATCTCAGTCATAATATAATTATCTTATGCAGGGATCACATAAAAGTCACTATCACAGAAATTTCTTTTAAATGATGGAAACAAGATCAGTTCTGAAATGCTATCACCTTGTTGACACTGTACATGTCAACAGCTTCTGAAAGTCCCTTCTGAATTCTTCTGCTGAGGCATCCTCTAGCCCATCTGTGGTTGCAGTTATTAGAGCAACAACTAACTTGACCAACTCATCCCTTTGGGGAACATGATACAGTGAAATTGCACTACTTTTAAAATATGCCCTAAGACCTTTAGTGAAGGATTTGGTTTGCTGCACAGTGGGTTTGGGGACAGTTGTCCTACCCAAGTGTAAAAATACTGCAGTGTTTGTGGGTGGATCTTGTCTCCTGCCAACGACAGACACCAAATTCTAAAGGCATGCCAATGAAAGGTATGAAATGTCATGCTTTGGCCTATTCACAGACACACTGGTCCTGGGTAAGAGAGTTTAATTAATAAATTCCTGAAATAAACCTCCCTCCCTATTGCTCCTCCAGACTGGTTAGTAATTCCCTCCTTACTAACAGTTGTTCCCTCAGTCTCCAGGGCTTCCTGAGAGATGAACTGCAGCAACTCTGCGTTTCTGGCAAGGACCCCATTTAATGCTTGAGATTTAAGGATCTGGGTCTCATTCCCACATATTTTTTTTTAGCACCTGGGCAATGATTTGTTGCTGAGAATATCAAGCTGTCCCTTGGGACCCTGAAGAATCCATATAATGCAGTGCAGCTGCATGTAGATTTGTATTTTCTTTGCACAAAACTTAGAGTGAGCTTTGCATTTATAAGAAAAGCAAGATCTAAGGTATGCAGAGGGCACCTGTTGTTAAGCATCAAGACCTTCCTGTTTACTTCACTCAGATATGAAGCATTTCTCTTTCTTTCCAATGATACCCACTGAAAATACTGGGTTTTTCCTCCTCCTTGTGTGCCAATTAAAAAAGAACTACTAAAAAAAAAAAAATCATTAGAGAGTTAAAAACCCAAGTGATCAAACACAGTGATTAGTGTCTACCTGAACACCAAAGTGCACCGATCTGTCTCCTCACATATCAAAATTTCATCTGGAATAGAAATGGAAGAGATTCTTTCCAGAAGATCATACCCCAAGGCATCACAGCTCTACATTTCCCCTGTGCTTGCATCCCCTTCTGCAATGCAACAGCAGATTTGACATAAGTGGTTCCTTGATGTTCTTATTTCACCTGGGTACTAAGCACCTTTCTGCAGCACATTTACAGAGATGACAACCTTCTGGCCCATGAGGCTTGCTGCTTCTTTCCCCAGGAGAGTGTGTGTAGGGTAAGGGACTATTTTGTCAAAGCTTTTGTTTATGAGTATTTTATCATTTGGAGGGAGATAGGATATAGGTCCCTGTGGAGCAGTCAATCCTTCTCTGTAAACTCCCACTTGAAGGGAAAAAGTTAAACAGACCAGAAATATATCTCCTTATTGTAAGTGCATAAAGGAGAACTGAAATGAAAAGGAAGGGGGTGGAAACAGTGTCTTTTGCCCTTCCTCATTTTTCTTTTTCACAAAAGGAAGCACAAAAACCAGTAAGAGAGGCTGAGAGCTAAGAAAAGCCGAGAGAATGTCAACCCTAGCACAAGACTTCGGTGATGTGACCTGTCGCAGGATGCTGTGTTAGGGTGACAAGAAAACCGCTGCAAACCTGGACCATGAAGAAACTGAGGCAGTTCCCTCCTCACTGGACTCAGATCCCTCTGCATCTAAACACCCAAAGCTCGATACACCTGAGCTTCTCATCTGTGGAATGGGAAATATCTCCACATGTTATGAGAACAGACTTCTTAAAAGAATGTCAGACACTTTGGCCAAGCAGAAATAGGTCACGGAAACAGAACCCAAATCTTATTAAAAAAGAGACTCAGTGAGAGGACAAAGAAATAATAAAAAAAAAAAAAAATACAAAAGCAAAAAAAAGAGTAGAGGAAGGGCAATGGAAGGTCACAACTAGTTTTAGAAAGAGAAAAAAAGATGGAACAAATAAAGGCCTGGCAAGAGCAAAAGCCTCAGGGACAGAATGATAAGTTTTACATAATAACTGCATGTGCAGAATGTCATAAGGAAAATACAGCAGCACTATCAGGAGACCAAGCTGCTTGGGAAACAGAGGCTGAGCAGTCTGGCAATGAGGAAATAGCTCCAGCATCCTGCATTCATTAGTTGATGACAGAGATGTTTACTTTCCACATGGGTCTAGTACCACCTAAGCAGATTTTTGCGTGCTTGATGCATTTAAATATGTGATTAGGAATTGTGCTGGCTTGAGGCTAATTCAAATATTTTAATGAGAGAAATTAGATCATTGGCTATGAGAAGAAAATAATAGTGATGTCTATATCACCCATTGGTTTAGCTTAGAGATATAAAAACCAAGAAACAATAACAAAGTCAGTCACTATCTGGCTGCTGCTTGCTGTATGAACTGTCTATGCTTGAATCTGTGTAACCTTATCACACAGAATCACACAGAATTAAGTTGGAAAAGACCTCTAGGATCATCAAGTCCAACCTATCACCTAACCCTTCTAATTAACTAAACCATGGCACTAAATGCCTCATCCAGTCTCCTTTTAAACACGTTCAGGGAATGTGACTCTGGGCAGCCCATTCCAATGGGCAATCACTCTTGCTGTGAAGAATTTCTTCCTAATGTCCAGCCTAAACCTGCCCTGGTGCAGTTTGAGACTGTGTCCTCTTGTTCTGTTGCTGGGTGCCTGGGAGAAGAGACCAACTCTCGCCTGGCTAAAACCTCCTTTCAGGTAGTTGTAGACAGCAATAAGGTCTCCCCTGAGCCTCCTCCTCCTGATGTAACAATTCTCCTTCCAACCTTTTGTTGGCTTTTTCTGCATCTCAACCCTGCCCATAAGCCTTCCGAGATAAGGAAGAGAGTGGGAAGAAGGGGGGTTAATTTGGAGCCCTCTTGAGTGGTTCTGCTGTTTGGGAGGGATTTTGAATTTCTGTATTACTTTTAACTTGTATATAATCATATATAGTTGTAAATATCTGTATATATTGTGTATATATGCTTGTAAGTTTGTGCTATGCTGTAAAATACAGCTTCACCCTTAACTTCCAGCTGGCTGAGTTAGCTTGGTGAATTGTAGCAAGGTGGAGGAGCTCCCAAACCACCGCAGGAATACGTACAAGTTTGGTGCTCTGTGACTGTGGCCCACCTTTGCTTTCCATGTTGAAGGCCTCTGGGCAGGAATCTCATGTCAAAGCACTGCACCTTCCATCTTCTCCTTGGTGCAGCAGCTCCTCCTGAAGAAGGAATGATGCAGCTCACCTCCCCCTTGCATTGCTTGCACTGACATCATCCCCTTGTGTTTAGCTATATGCAAATTCATCTGCCTATCGATACTGATGTATTTATAACTATCTCTCATGGATCTTGATTGCATTCATTTCTTCTAGATTGTTTATTATGTTCAGTGTTTTATTCTGCTGTTGAAATTGGTCTCTTGCCTGGCTGTATATTGTATTACTCAGGTGCACTGACCTTTGAAAAAAATCAGTTAACCAAAATGGTGGGATGTAAGGCTGCTCTAGACTGTACCACCTAGCCCCAGCAAAGCTAGCAGCCTGCAGTAAGAATTTGGATCAGTGAGATATTTAACTTTCACCTTTTTCCCAAGATAGGGAAAGCATGTCCAATATCCAAAGATACTCAACAGGGACTGATTAACAGCCAGTTGTGGTGACTCTTTTCTCATGGTGGAAAATGCAAACAGTCAGGGCTTTTTTGGGTTTGTCACTGAATTTACTGCTGGAGCCAGACCCACTGTGGGGAATGTAACACTAACTCCTTGGGTCCTTGCTAAAGCACTGTATCTTGAATTAGATGCAACATGTTTTGCTGTCCTTGTTGGCACCTCCTTGGAAGAAGAGTACATGTAAATTCTTAATGCTTGGGGCACTTAGCATTTAGATTGAAATGGCAGAAAACAACTTACCTTTGTCTACTATTATCACATGGTAAAATTACACTGGCCTTGACTGGACCTTTTGTTTTGCCTGGAGCACCCTGAATTCAAGGAGACTTTGTCTATTTGGTGAACACAGTGCATGCACCATCACAGTTAAAAAGAAACACCTGAATTAAGGCAAAGGGAACACCTTCACCTGTCACTGGATTCTACAAATCAGGCTCACCAATCAAGCTTGGTATGCTTTCTCCCTGGCTTTCAGATAAGGTCATCTGAAATATAAAGTGTCCTCTTCCTGGTCATGGGCTGCTTTTTAGACAGAACCCAGAAGGACTTTTGCTCCAGATGTAAAACTTAATGCAGATGTTTTCCAGATATAAATGTAAAATAAGCCAACACGTCCAGTGACGTACAGAAATCTGTTTCACAGAAAGTCAATTTACAGATAAGACTTTAATTTCCTGTGCACAGGAATTATTCAGCAAGAAATGAGGGTGAAAGAAATGGAAAGAATTAAAATAATTGTGTTTAGCTATTTTCTTCCTCTCCAGATACCCCATTATCTAATCTCTTGCATTTCTAATAGGTAGCGATCAGGCACCTAGTTTGCCCATGATTGATACTCCGTGGAAGAGACAATTCAATAAACCTTCTATAATAAAGTCTTTAAAAATATAAATTGATAGGTGAGGTTGTAGAACACAATCTGTTTTTACAGAGATAGCTGATGAAAATTTGTTTTCTGTCAGAATGAAACCCATGACAGGTGAACATCTGCAGGCAAAATTCAACCTGCCCAAGTTTGCAGCCAAACACTTTCACTGAAAGCTAACATTTCTGAGTTGCCCTTCGGGTAGAAGGAACATAAAAGCCTGAAGTACCAAGGAAGAAACAGAAGAGCAAAACCAGGCAGAGACTACCACAAATAGAACTGCTAATTTCAGGATCATCCCTGGTAGCTGTGTTGGTTTGGCAGAAGGGTGTGAGAGCTTGAGGTATGCAGGAGATTCATTAAGGTTGTAAAAACAAGAGTAACACATGGAGGATATTGATGTGCATTTGATTTTCAGGGAAAGAGTAGAATGCATACTCTTTGCCCTCTGAAAGAGCAAATTTCTTCCCAACTTTTTAGGACTATGAATGTACTCTTAAGGAAAGGGAAAGAGGACAATCATAGAATCATAGAATGGTTTAGGTTGGAAGGGACCTCAAGGATCATCCAGCTCCAACCCCCTGCCATAGGCAGGGACACCTTCCACTAGAGCAGGTTGCTCAAGGCCTCATCCAGCCTGGCCTTAAATGTCTCCAGGGAGGAAGTATCCACAACCTCCCTGGGCAACCTGTTCCAGTGTCTTACCACCCTCACTGTAAAGAACTTCCTCCTAACATCCAGTCTAAATCTCCCCTCTTCCAGCTTAAACCCATTCCCCCTCATCCTGACATTACTAGACCTTGTCAACAGTCCCTCCCCAGCCTTCCTGTAGGCTCCCTTCAGATACTGGAAAGCCACTATAAGGTCTCCTCGAAGCCTTCTCTTCTCCAGGCTGAAGACAATCAAACTTGAAGGATGATTTAAAAAGGAGGTAACTTCCAGAAGGATGGTTTTGATGTTACGTTGTTGCGACGTGCTTTTAAATATAAGAATGGTTAATGAGAAGTTCTTGCTCCTCACTTTATCAAGGGAAATAAATAAGGTGTATTTTGGAAAAAAAAACCAAACCAAAACCTTAGGAAGTTGTAGTCAGGGCAAGCTACAACCTATAAAAACGTGTGCCAGCTAAAAAATCCCAACTTTTCACCATCATTTGAGGGAAAAGCATTTGTTGCTGTGTTGGGGAGGGGAAATTAATTGATGCAAGATGATATTTTCCAAAACTCATATTGTTTATTAACGTTGCTATTCAGAACTCTGCCACCCCAATCACTCATTTTAATAATATTTCAGTTCTTACATGGTCATGGAAACATTCTGTGGATAATATCTAGATCTAGTAATAACCAGCAAAATATATAAACATTAACTGAACTGGAAGAGAAGGTTCCCGTGGTCAAATGCTGCTTATGGTCAATATGCCACTTGCCCAGTAGATGGGCCCAAGCTCTTTCTGCTCTATGGCAGAAGGAAGTAGAGAATTACAAAGAGGCAGTTAAGCATTTACTCACAAATTATTATTACCAGACTCACAGGGGCTTAGTCACAGTCCAGACAGTGCCCAAATGCTTTCAGGGACTCTGTCTTGTTGGACATTGAGGCTTGAATCTTCCCAGCTTCTGGGGAAAGGATGTAGACAATCTCTGACCTTGTCTCTTGGCTTCTTCTGGATGGTCTGTGTATATGTCCAGGGATTCTAGGCAGGACCTTCAGGTGCAGAGGCAGGATGTCATGCAGTCTCAGCACGATGTCACGCTGGCCACACAGGCCGATCGTGTGCAGACATCCAGGGTCTGCTCCTGGTAACTTGCAGCAGGGGAGTTCACCAGCAAACAATAAGGCAGTGTGCAATAGCAGCAGGGCTGGGCACAGCAGAGAGAGAGCAGGCAAATAGCAGGGGAGCAAAGCAGGGAAGCAAAGTCACGTTGTTCACCTGTATATCTCCTTTTATCAATGTGGGCAGAGATTCATTGCCCTTTGGACACAGAACAGCCAATCAGGATGGCAGTTAGCCAAACCATACTGTATTAGGCAAAGCCATAGGCTCACTTTTCTCTAATTTGGGGAAAGCACAGCCCTTGCACTAGGCAGGCACAAGCTAAATGTGTGGACCTTACACCACAGGACCCTGGGCAGGCCAGACTCAGTGGCTCCAGGTTCTTTTGTGTCCGTTTCTCGCGCTTGCCTCTCTGGTGGAGCAGAAAATCATGCCTAGGCAAGGCAGGACATGTATAAGCCTATTTTGGGCCTATCAGGCCTACCACAACATACTGAAAGACTGATCAGATAACACATCTTATATATGATCTATTAGAAATCTTAACTTTTCAACCAAGTGAAAAATAAAAAGAAATTAATATTTTGTGGGTTTGGGATGTTTGTAGTTGAATTAAATAATGAACATTTCCATTTCTTACACACACAAGAATATAATTATTTCTGTTAAAAAAAAAAATCAATTGCTATTAAAGTATAGTTCATTTAACATCACCACCACTGATAGCAGCATCCAAAGTCTTGACATAGGATAGGGCTTGGTGATAGGTTGGACTGGATGATCTTGGAGGTCTCTTCCAATCTGGTAGATTCTGTGGTTCTATGATTCTATGACAAAGGAGTGAGCAAAGAAATTCTTATCCAGAATACAGTTTTCAACCCTAAGAGAAAGAACTCCTCTCTCTGACAGGTTTCTAGGCAGAAGGAATCATAGAATTGTAGAACATCAGGGGCTGGAAGAGATCTCGAAAGATCATCTGGTCCAGCCCCCCTGCCAGAGCAGGATTGTCTAGAGCAGATCACACTGGAACACATCCAGATGATTCTTGAATGTCTCCAGTGAGGGAGATTCCACAACCTCCCTGGGCAGCTGGCTCCAGTGCTCTGCCACCCTCACAGTGAAAAAAAGGAAGGTAAGGAGCTACCTCAGATGCACTGGGCATGGAGGGATAGGGAGCTGTTGTGGGCTCACAGAAGTTATTCTAACTCAGCCTGCTTGATCTGCTTGATTACTGACATGAGAAGAGAGGGCTGCAGCAGAAGAGAGCTCAAGGATACTCAGTTCAGGAGTTGGCTGCCATAGTGGATGTTATTTAGCCTTTTGCAGGATCATTGCAGTTGATCACCTGCCCACAAGTGTGAGGGAACGTAAATCTGGAATCTGTGAATTCATCTGCTGTGTTTTGACAGGAGAGAGGCTCTTGGCAGCCAGTTACTGGAAACAAACTCTCTCTCCAGGGCTCAGAGCCATGCTGCAACTGCTGGAGCGTATTTATGCTCTCTCATCCACTCTTTTCAGAGAGGCTGCAGTTCAACCAGCTGCAGGGCTCTAAATCGGAAGTATTGTTTCAGCAAGAGGGAGAAGTCCTTCAGCTGAAGAGATAGGGCTGCCAATTAATTGTTTCTGAAAAGTTTGTTGGGTTTTTGTGGTTTTGGGTTTTTTTTCTCCCTTTTCTTTTCTTTCTGTCTAATTTTGGATATAAGCTCTTTTCAGGTGCTTTAGGAAGATGTAGATGCAAAACCTCAATAATTGCATTGTATCAGGTCTAATTCTTGACGTTATCAGTTGTGTTTTATGCATGGGAAGTTTCCATCTTTTTAGAGGAGAAAAAACTTAAAATCCAAAGTACTTTTCAGTTTAATTAAATCTCTGATTACTGAGCTACACCTTTAGTGTTGCAGAGTGTTGTCACTGATGAGGGAACATCAAAAGCTTGCCAAGCTTAGGTCAATTAGATAAGTACCTCAAGCATGGCTGCTAATCTAAACCACTTCATAACTGGTTTTAACCACTTGAGACTGAAAAAGCAGCTCCTGGTTTCATATGAACAGATGCTCCCCAGGCTATTTGTTCCAGGAAGAATGGAAATCCAGAGGAACTAGTCTTGTGCATTTCAGTATCTGTTTCCATTGAAAAAGGAAGAATACCTTTAAAAAACACCACCACCAGCAGCAACAACAAAAAAGCAACCCACAAACAAAAATCCCAAACCAAAAAAAAAGCCAAGCAAAGCCAACCAAACAAAAGGTGACAATTTGGCTTCTTTTAAGTTTCTTTTAGGCAAAACTCTGTTGAGTGTGGAGCTCTGGCATCCTCAGACTTGTTGCAGTAAGATGTAAGATAGTGCCAGTAAAGAACTCCGAGTATTCTGACTGCACTCTTTATAAACCCAAATAGGAACAAAGCAGGCAGGTAGAGAGGATTCAAAAGGCTAAGGCTGGAACCGTTCTAAGCTGACCTTGTAAAAGCAAAGATGCACTGTTCTAAAGATAGTTTATAACTGTGGACTTCAAGTAGTTGGTCTGGGCCCTGTAAAGGGGCTTAAGTCTGTGCGCAAACATTTTCTGTTGCTGTTTTAAATCTTTCAATGATACAAGCACCCTGTGACTAGTGACTGAGTGGGCTGGCTTTCAAGGTTCAATTGTTGCCAGCAGCCTCTGGATGAGGCCAGTACAGTTTGATGCATGGTAAGGAAGGGCTTTTATACTTGGCAACAGAATGTTATTTCTGGGTATCATTGCATGTTCATCTTCCAGGCTCAGCAATCTTTGGGTGGATTTGTCATGTTCCTGGGTAAGAAAGACCACCCTGTAACCCAGGGAGACTATTAGCTGCTGGCAGAAGAGAGAGACCTCTAAGTAACCATCTACCTGAAGGAGGTTGCCAGCACATAGCAGCATGGGGCAGGGGACTGGTGAAGGGAAGTGTGTAGGCAGTGTTCTAGAGACAGGCTTTAACATTTCAGCATCTCTACAAAGCTGCTTACCCCTCCTTTTTTGTGTTGCTTGCCCCATCAGTTTGCCCAGAGGAGCTGGGGATGCCTCATCCCTGGAAGTATCACAGTATTACCAAGGTTGGAAGAGACCTCATAGATCATCAAGTCCAACCTGTTACCACAGAGCTCAAGGCTAGACCATGGCACCAAGTGCCACGTCTAATCCTGCCTTGAACAGCTCCAGGGATGGCGACTCCACCACCTCCCTGGGCAGCCCATTCCAGTAGCCAAGTGTTTAAGATCAGGCCGGATGAGGCTTTGAACAACCAGGTCTAGTAAGAGGTGTGTCCCTGCCCATGGCAAGGATGTTGGAGCTAGATGACCTTTAAGGTCCCTTCCAACTCAAGCCGTTCTATGATCTCTCGTTCCTTACAGCTCTATACCAAGAGCCAATGTTTCTGCATGACAGTGGGAGAGGAGATGGAAAGGGATGGAGGTGCACCTGTGTGTGGGGGGTGCAGGTTATGCTTCTCCAGGCTCAATCACTCACACAGGAAAGGCCAAGCTAGGATGGGACTAAACACTGTGTAGCTGATAGCATAAAGTCATGTGAATGACTACACCCATTTGAACCAAAACCTCAGCTAGGCCAGTTTCCTCTATCAGTGGTTGAAAGTGGGTGCCTACTGAAGAATACAATCAGGATGAACATACATGCTATTTCCCCATGACACTCAAAACACTAGTCCCTCCATTTCAAGACACTTTCTGTCAGAAACTTGCTAACATAGATGTGGTTTCTCCACATTCACTACCTTCCAAAGGCTTTCTCATCTGTGACTCAAATGTCCTCTAAGCTTACTACAACTTCTTGTAACTTTGCATTACCACTGCTCTCAACCCCCACCTCCCCCCAGCCCTTGTGCCTGAGAAGACAGCAAATGAATGATTCCCATGCAACCTTACCATGCCACTTTTTATACTCTAGACTGCTCTCTTCAAGTTGTCTGTCTTTCAGACTGGTGCACCCTGTCCTGATAAAGACCTTGCCTGTTCTGTAGCTCTCTGAGCCTGACCAGCAATGGAAGCTGATCATACTTGTTGCTTTTCTCTGAACTTTGTCTGGTTTTGCTGCACTTTTTTTTTTTTGAGATGAGATCTGAACCACACAGACTCATGGCTCAGTCAGAAGTTTACACACTAGCATAATGTTTCCCTCTTTTGTTCTTTATTCCTGTTCTACTAAGACCTAATATTTAGTTTGATTTTTATGACCACTACAGAGTGCTGAGCTGGTGTAGTCATGGAACTGTCAAACAGGTCCCAAGGTCTTGCTCTGGAGTGCTAGTGGTCAGCTCACAGCGTGTAATTTTAGCTGTGAAACTATGATGGGTCTTCTCCCCTATGTATCACTTTATCTACACTGCATCTCATTTACCATTTTATTGTCTAGTCACTAAGTCTCTTAAGGTACCACTAAAGTATTACTCGTAAAGTCAGCCCTTGTCTTTAACAGCACACATATTTTGCTGTTGCAAACAGGCTGCACCTCCTATCTCTTCACTCTCTTTTCCAGGTTGCTTATGACTACCCTGAAAGCAAGCATTGTGTTATGGAGCCCTGCAGAATTTCTCTAGTCCTCTCTGTTTACTATCTTTTAAATGTAATTTTCTCATGCAATGACTTTGCTTTTCATGATGGAGCTGCTCGATTCCCTTAAAAGCCTGTAGTGGGGAATCAAGGAACAAATTTGTGGGAAGCCTTTAGAAATCCAAATAGACTAGCATCTGAATTGTTCTTATCTGTGTATGTGCTGATCTCATCAAACAACTCCAATACTGTCATGGTAGGCCTGATAGGTCAAAAATGGGCTTATACATGTACTGGCTTGCACAGACATGTTTTTCTATTCTCTCTCCTTCTGTTTTGGGGAGAAGCAACCACAGGAAAGAGGACAAAGAACCTGGAGCCACTGAGTTTAAGGACTTTGGCCTGCCCAGACTTGTTTACATCCTGTGGTAAACAAGATACACAGGCTTAGCTTGTGCCTGCCTTGTGCAAGGCCTATGCTTTTCCCAAATTTGGGTAAAGCAAGCCTATGGTTTCACCTAATACAGTCAAGCTTGGCTAACTGCCATTCTGATTGGCTGTTCTGTGTCCAAAGGCCCATTAGTCTCAGCTACATTGATGAAAGAGATATGCAGGTGAATGCAATGTGCTCTGCATTGTGTTTGTGCCTGCTGTTGCCTGCTGTTATTACTGCCTGTTTCTGGCAGTATACAGCCTTACTGCCTTATTGTTTGCCTGGAAACTCCACTGCCTTGACTTTATCAGGAATAGGCTGTAATTGCCTCCATGTGATCGGTCTGCATAGCCAGCATGACATCGTGGTGAGACTGCACATTGCAAGACATTTTGCCCGCACCCAAAAGTCTCCTGCCAAGACAGGAAGTCCTGGAGATCATCCAGAGGACCAGGTCAGAGATTGTCTGTCTCCTTTCCCCAGCACCCAGAAGCCTGGTAAGAATCAGAAACCTTGGCGACAGGACAGTAAGTGAATTCCCTGAGAGTGTTTGGGTACTGTCTGAAGTTGCAGCTAGCCCTGTGAGTCGAGAGATAACAATTTTGTGAGTAAATACTTAAAACCTCTTGTAGTTCACCACTGCCTTCTGCCATAAGCAGAAAGGGGCTCCTTGAGTCCATCTAGTGGACAAGCCGTGTATTGACCGTAAGCGGCATTTGGCCGCAAGGACCTTCTCTTGCAGTTCCATGAATGCTTATATTTTTGCTGGTTATTTCTAGATATAGTTATTATCTGTATAATGTTCCATGACCATGCAAAGAACCTATTATTATTAGAATCAGTGGTTAGGGGTGGGGAGAATTCTGAATATCAAAATTAATAAACAATATTAATGTTGAAAAAAATCATCTCACAATTAATTAATTAGCCCTTCATAACAAACACATAACAGTGGCAAAGGGCATACTACCTTCCCAATTAAATAAAATCTATTGAACTAGCAGTTCATTTTGTCCTTCATTACATTTTCTACTACTTTGTCTAGTGCAGATTTCAGACTTCCAGGTTTACTGCTTCTCACAGCTACCCTGGAACCTTTCTGAAATGTTGGCATGGTATTTGATATTTGATAATTACTTTTTGGATATCAAAGGAGCTTTAAACACAAAGTTATAATCTGCTATTAGTCATTTAGTGATTTCATCCTTGAGGTCCATTGAAACTCCTGGGTGATATCATCTGGTTTTTACAAACCAATTGCTGTTCACTTTGTTAGAGTGTTCCCAGACCTGGTTCCTGGGCACAGCTATTTCAGGCAGACGGGCTGACGAGGGTCATCCCAAAGAGCTTTCTGATATGGGAATCTATTCTTCTACACTGAACAAAGTGATGCAAAGGCTTCATTTAATTTCTTTAATAGCCGTATTTTCTCTGAGTGCTTCCTTTGAACTCCAGTAATCAACAGACTCAACAGATTTTCTGGCAGGCTTCCTGCTCCTGATGTGCAGGGGCAGGGGGGGGGAAGAAAGAGATTTATTGCTGGTTTTGATTTCTTTTGCTAGAAACTCATCAAACTCCTTTTTGGCTGTCTAATTGTTTTTGTACATGTAATCTTCCAGAGTGTCTGTTACTTTCTAATTTATTCATTTCAATCCAACTTCAGCTTTTTGATGGATTTGCAGTTGTTCTTCTAATAACTTCCCTTATCTTGCCACTTTGCAAAGCTACTATGTCCTGTCCATTTTCAAGCCTACTTGATGAATAATGTGTACTGACCTTGTGCTTTTAGCATAGTGTCCTTTAGCAGATTCCTTGCCTGCAGGAAAAAATTAATTCCCTTTGTTGCTCCATTTTGCTTCTTTTGAGCAAAATTCCTCTTTTATGTATGTCTCTCCTCCAAGCCAACTCCAGAATTGCCTGTTTTCTGATCAATGTCCCTAACCAGTTCCTCCATGAAATACTTATTGCCTGCTTTACATAACACACTTGTGTCATATCTGTCCAATGTGCACGGAAATGATCGAAGTCTGATGTTTGATATTGCCTTTCCTGACTGACACCTCAGACTTCCCCTGTATCCTGCAGCTGGTGTTACTACCATGGCCACAAAGGCAGTATCATACACAATGTTCTTCCTGTGCTATGATAACACTACCATTCATGCATATCTAGGCCTGGAATTTCAATCCATGGAGATTTTTTGTTCCATATTGATGTGGTTAATTTCTTGACTCTGTTGATCCCAGCATAGTCTACTCTAAACTTGCTGGATATTTGGTATTAGTGTCCCACATACTGGCCACTGTCTGGTGATATTCTGACGTCAGCTATATTGATGTCTTCACTTAGACTACACATGCCTGTTCCTTATCTTATTTCTTAGCCAGGCATCAAATGTTCTTTCTGCTTCTCTCTCCCTGGTAACACAAGGGTATCAGGAGCATTTCAAAGACAGTTAGTGTATAAATCCTGATTGTCAGCATCTCAAATCTTCAGCTTCACTTATAGCACCTTGCATTACCTCTCTCCCACTCTCCCCTCTTTTTGCCTTGTCTCTCCTATAGTATTGCTATCCACATGAACTGAAACCTGTTGTACCTCCCCAGCACTTCCTAGGAGCTCATCAATGCTTCTTACGAAGTTCTCCCTCTTTCTGCTGGGTGCTATCTCCACATGGAGAGTGTGGTTCCCCATTCTCATCCACATGATCCCAGGGACCTTAATATCTTTCCCAGGCTCTGTGCAAGCATGTGTACCTCCTGTGAGTGCAGGCTGCAGGAGGAGGGGCCCGGTTCAAGCCAACACTGCAAAAGCTGCAGAATTACAAGTGGATCAGAGTGCATCCCAAGTCAAAAACTAGATGCACCTGGGGCGCCTTCAAGAGCCTGCAGGTACTTCAGTATGAATCTCTGTAAGTGGGGTAGCCATCCTTAGCAATGCAACTGGGTAGCTCTGGCCCCTGAGGCGTTATTTGGATGCATAAGAATAAGCGGGTACAGAGGAATTTATAGGATTCGGGTCTGGGCATGTAAATTTAAGGCAGAGCCTTTCCTCCTCCTCTTCTGTTAAGTAACAGAACGCTTAATTAAGCAGAATCATTCCAGCAGCTCAAATAAACATGTGGGGTTTTAATAAAATGCACAGTTACAGAGCTGATGATTAGGATGCTAGCAAATGCCATGTAAAGCTTTAAAACATTTCTCTGATTCAGTGTTTTCCCCTCATTGAGTTTTCCCTGGCAGAGGGATGGGATGTCTGGGCAGGCTGATCATTACAGAAACAGTAAGGACAATTGAATGCTTTAAATAACTTTTCATATGCAAACTCTGTGTAGACTGACAGAGGAGACATGTGAGGAAATAGTAGGCAGTTCCATCAACATCTTGTGCTTTATCTTATATAGAGCTGTTAACATCTAAAATCAGTTTTAAAAATATGCTACAAGGAGAGTTGTTGATCCTGCAAGCTGTTGTAATTTGTGCTCATTTAATTAGCTCAATGTTGATGTTGTTGTCCTGTGCATGCTGCTGACCAAGCTGCATAATCTCCTCTGTGGCTGTGCAGTAGTGCTGCTAAGTCCTGTGATGAGATTTTGCAGGAAGCATTAACCTTCTTTGTCTGACCCTGACCCTTTTATTTGCACTCCCACCGGGCTTTCATTCATCTCTTCTGCCAGATCAATTAAGAAAGCAGGAAAAAAATGCATTTTCACTTGCTACTCTGACAGCATATATGTGTCTAACATGAGATATCCTGAGAAAGAAATACTTATAAATGCAATGAGAACCAAAATACTATAGAGTATATTTTAAAGACAGTGTTTCATTGTTTAGCAGCCTAATTCCCACTGACATTAATGGCAGGCATGAGGCTAAATCATAGTGCATTGCTTTCAAAACTGACCCCAGAAGACACTTCCTGATGGGAAAGGGCACAACCTGAGAAATCAAAGTTTACAAAACCAGAGAGCTGAAATAATTGGATAAAAACTGGGAGGCACAGATGCAAAACCAAATGAGTTGTGGTTCTGATAAGCCTGCGTGTAAGCAATAAATCCCTAGGACAGGTGAAGAAAAGGAAGAGTTTAATCACAGTGGCAACATCTACGTATTTTCACTCAGTGGAAAATGCTATAGGCTTGTCCTCATTTTCATTTGCTCAATCTCAGGATGTTGATGTCCTATGACAGGGAGCACTGATTGACAGGCTGCAAAGCTGACAAGCTGCAGGGCATGCAACTTCCCAGCAGGTGGCTTGGGCAGAGCAAACTAGGCTTGGGCTTTGGGGAAAAAAAGACTTAAAATAGCTACAAAAAAAGTATCAGAGAGTTCATTCATGGCTTATTGATGCAACAGATCTCAGTTACTTTTCAGAGGTTGAGGCATAAGGCAAAAGATCCTTCCTAGCCCTGAGCGCTGCATCAATATTGCATGACCGCTTGGTCTAAAGCATTAAGCTTTTTTCTGTCTTTCATGATTTTCAGTCAGCAGTGTGATACCAGTTCACATAGATTCACATCCAGTCTGCAGAATTTGGAAGATGAATTTGGCCTGCACTTGGGGGCTGGTGAGAAGGAATGGATCCTATGGAGATGGTAGGCAGAGGAGGATGGATTTTGTGGCACGCAGCTCAGCGAAATGAAAGGCATTAGCACGCACCCACCGCAGGAGATCGCATGAGCTGACACTGGGACAGCAGCTAAAGGAGCGAGTTCTTTGAGGCTGACAGTAATGTTTTGAAAGGCTTTGTAAATTAGTAGCTCAAGTTTCTCAAGTTCCTTAAGTTCTCCTCCTGAGTCACTTGGAAGGTTTTTAAAATACACGCCTTGGGTTTAAGGGAGGCAGAGCTTGACAGAACAGTGAGACAGTTAGAAGGTGGCAGGAGACTGAGTTTTTGAAACAAAAAACTTCTATTCATCCCACACACTTTTCTGAAATTTTAGGTTGTTTTTATGATTTCTAATTTATGGCAAGCTACAAAAAGGGATTGCCAGCATAAAGTAAGCAAAATCCCAGGCTTCAAAATATGAGCAAGTCATCATAAAAAGTGATAAAGAGCCAAGGAAAGAAAACTGTTTGTTTGGAGAAGGGATAAAAGAATAATGAAGACCAGACCCAGTCTAGCTTTGTGGCATTGGCTTACAAAGTACAATCATATATAAAATAGGAAGCCAACAAGAAGTATGTAGAGTGGCCATACAGAATATTACCCAGAACTGCAGTTTCCCTCTTCCAGCCACAATAACAAATGCAACAGTTCAGCAGTAATGGTTAAAGAGCAACACCTCTTACAAACTCTGCACTGAGAGAAGGGTTGCGTGTCACAAAAAGGAGGAAATGCCTGCTAGACCATAAAACAAACAGTTATTGCAACCTTGGATGGTATGAGTTAGAAAATGAAGTTGTTTGTTGTGCTTCCTCTTCAGCAAGAGTCATTGCTGCTCTTTCCTTCTGTAGTTATATGCTTAGGTGGGGATGAGGGCAGAATTTATCCATGATTCCACCTGACAGAATACCTGAGCTTTGAGTATGATGTTGGCTACACTCAAAGATGAATGTATCTTATAAACTATGGGAATGTTTAGTAGAATATAAAAATATCCTGTTAAGCTGCAACTATACAGGCATGATCATTATAATTATGGGTGATGAAATGGCTGTGGATCCTGCTCTATGTTTAGCAATCGGAATTGGGGCAGTAGTGTTTCAGACAAAGATAGGATCTGACTTCTCATCCCACAGTGGCTCCTCGTATCCCTCAACTGAGCAGCCACAACATCTGTATTCATATACTGATATTTTTCTCCAAAATGTTGCCTTTGGTCTTGCTTATTTCCATGTGTGGACTGCTTGCAGTCTCCTAACAGCCCCATGAAATTTCTTAACCTAATTGCAAGTGTGTGCTGGAAAGCAGCTCTGCCACAGCCAATATAAACAGGCTCAAGGCAGAGCTGAGAAGTGAGAGTGACACACCTAAGAAAAAGGGAGACCTTTCTGGTCATAAAATGTTTTGGAGGATCTGCTGAATCCAAGAGCAGTGTCTAGTTTGATCTCTTATGTTAACAGCCTTATCATTTTCAGCCTTTTTCTGACACTGATCTGTTACATATGCTGTAAGTGGTTATCTATATAAATGAGCATTTTTGACTTGGAGTGGATTGCATCTAGTTCTTATTAAAAAAAAAAAAAAAAAAAAAANTTTCAAAAGAGGAAGAAAAACCTCAGGGAAAAACCCTCTGTGTGGCAGAAGTCCCAAAATTCATCTCTGAAAACACACAGAGCTGCACTCTTTTCAGAGTGCCAGTTCTGTGAAATGCTTGGCAGTCCCTGCAGGGCACCGAATGCCCTCAGTTCTCAGGATAGTGCTTGCAGTTTAAAGCTTCTCAGAAGGCTGCAAGATTGAGCTACTAGCTGCTAAAAAATAGCCCCTACTTCTTGCCTGTGCACATACTCCACGTGCCAGTGCTGCAGTCATTAAAGAATTACAGGCTCTCTCAGAAGGCATGATCTTATACCCTTGGGATTAAATCTGGTGCTTAGCCTTATTTTCCAAACAGAAAGATAAGACACCTCCATAACAAAACAGATTGGCAGGGAAAATACAGAGTTACTAAAATAAGTGAAAACATCAAGTGAAAACAAAGCAAGGCAGAGCTCTCTAGTGATTTTTCAACTTCTATCTTCTGCAGTAACACCAAGAGAGAAATTACATCTGGTGATGACATCTGCATATGTTCAGTAGTTATTTATTCTACTGAAAAAAAAAAAAGATCCATACAGTCATTCTGAACACTCCCTCACAGAGCATGAAGATGATGCTTTGCTTTCTGTTACGGATGAAGAACTCAATTTTGCAAGGTTTAAGCAACATCCTTCCTCGATGAGCTTACCTGGTGCCATCTAAGGATGCTTAGCACATCACAGAAACACGTTTTACTTTCAAGGAGTGAAATCCTGACTCTTTTGAAGTTAATGGGAGTTTTGCCGTCAATCTGGCTGAGATTTCACACTAGGCCTATAAAACAGATCTGTTTGCTCTCTGCATACAGATTCTTTGACACACTGCTGGTTTTGGCCACTGTTACGGTAGATGTAAAAGTAGAGGTCATGTTTTGAAGCTTACTCTATTTTATAATGATTACAAGGATCCTCCTTTTTTTACTATGATCTCCTAGAAACCTCCAAAAAGCCTAAGCCCATCTTCCATTCACAACCTTCTTTGAAGCGTGGGGAAACTAGGAGGAGAATGTTTGCCATGATATAGACATCTATCAGCCTGCTTTGATGTGCCTTGCAGAGGGCTTGGGCCAGTAGTAGATGAAAACATATTAATCTGAATATGTATAAACATAAACAACATTCAGAAGCTAATGCCCAGTTCCATATCCTGCCCTCTTTCCTCCACATATTGAATTAGTGCATTCATAATGACATCTTTGTTTATTTAATAAATCTAAATTTCAATTAGAGACCACTAACAATTAGTCATACAGATGAGATATGACAGATGGGCCTCATCCATGGTTGATTACACAAAAAAAATGTTATGTGAATCTATTTATAAAATACTATCATTCTAATACTCTTGCTGCATGCAAATGGATGAGAAGTCCATACCATGTTAGTGGGAAAGTCAACTTCCTGATACTGCTGCAGTGTGCTCAGAATGTGGGGTTTATATTCTGAAAGGGTTTATTATTCTCTCCTATTATCCTAGGTTCATTACAGATAATATGGCAGTTTGTGTAAAGATAATCTGGTTAGGAGTATTTCTCTATATGGGCTTGATTTAAAACATCAAATCAGAAAAATTATCAAGGATAGACACATACTGCATGGCTCATGGCAAGGGAACACCTCTGAGTAGTGTAAGCTTCAAGGCAAGCCCTATGAGGAGAGGCTGAGGGGGTGTTTAGCCTGGAGAAGAGGAGGCTCAGGGATGATCTCATTGCTCTCTACAACTACCTGAAGGGAGGCTGTAGCCAGGTGGGGTTGGTCTCTTCTCCCAGGCAACCAGCAACAGAACAAGGGGACACAGTCTCAAGTTGTGCCAGGGGAGGTCTAGGCTGGATGTTAGGAGGAAGTTGTTGGCAGAGAGAGTGATTGGCATTGGAATGGGCTGCCCAGGGAGGTGGTGGAGT